>LPNX010688546.1:367369-383220 GCA_001517045.1 Pseudotsuga menziesii
TTGAAGCAGTTGAATGCACTATATTTGCAAGAAAATATGCTGGAGGGATCCATTCCACACGAAATCGGCTCCTGCAAATCTTTAACCATAATAAATCTTGCGAGAAACCGTCTGGACGGAGCCATTCCGGAAACATTGGGATCTATTGATGTTTTGAATTCTTTGAATGTGTCAAATAACAAGCTCTCCGGATCGATTCCCAGCAGTCTCGCCGGATTGACCCTTAGCTCTATTGATTTCTCCAACAATCAGTTAAGCGGCGCTGTTCCCAACTCGCTTATCAGCGTCGGAAGCAGGGGAAGCTTTTCAGGAAACCCAGGGCTCTGTGCTAAAATCTCCAGTAGCGATGATACAATTGCAGTTAGCTCGACTTCTTCTTGTGCTCAGAACGAATCCGGAAGAATGAAATTGGTAGCCAGTTTCATTGCCGGTGCGACCGTGTTAATATTGGCCGTTGGACTGATACTTTTCCGGCAGTATGTTCATCACCAGGCAGATATGCTGGAGAAAGAGGAAAACTTATCATGGAAAATCACAGTTTTTCATAATTTGAGCTTCAATGCAGAAGAGCTTTCCAGGGTTTTATTACTGAAATACGAAGAGAATGTAATTGGAAACGGGGCATCCGGCAAGGTTTATCGGGCTGACCTACCCAATAATGAAACTGTGGCAGTGAAGCACCTCTGGACGGCCACCAAAATGGATGAATTCAATACGGACAATCATAAGAAGAAGAATAACAAAAATGACAACGTTTACAGAGAGCATGAGCATCGATTGGCCAAGGCAGAAGTTGAAACTTTGGGAACCATTCGCCACAAAAACATAGTGAAGCTTTATTGTTATCTGTCCAACATGCATTCAAATGTGTTGGTATATGAATACATGCCTAATGGAAACCTGTTTGAAGCTTTGCATAGCAATAATGTTTTGGATTGGCCAACGCGACACAACATTGCATTAGGGGCAGCTCATGGATTATCCTATCTTCATCATGATTGCTTCCCTGCAATTATTCATAGGGATGTCAAGTCTACCAATATCTTGCTGGATCAATTTAATGAGGCCAAGATTGCTGACTTTGGTGTTGCAAAAGTTTTTCAAGCTTGCAACAGAGGAGGGGATTCAACCACAGCTTTTGTAGGCACTCATGGTTACATTGCTCCTGGTAAGTTTTTTCGCTCATTTGTCCAGCATATGTGCTCCATTTTCTTCCTCCACGTCATCAACACAAGGTAACAGGTTTTGAGGTCCTTGTTATTGATATTTCTTGCAAATGGATGGACCTTGAATTTTACTTTGTTTATCTAATTTTATGGCAGAATATGCATACGCCTGGAAGGTCACGGAGAAGAGCGATGTTTACAGTTTTGGTGTGGTTTTACTGGAGCTCATAACTGGCAAACGACCCATTGAACCTGAGTTTGGGGAGAACAAGGATATAGTTTATTGGACTTCATACAAAATCTATGAGAAGGAGGATGCGTTTGCTGTTCTTGACCCGAAGATTTCCATGTCATTTAAGGAAGAAATGATTCGGGCTTTGAGAATTGCAGTGTCTTGCACACACAAACTGCCATCTTTGCGGCCTTCTATGAGAGAAGTCGTGCAAATGTTGCAGGATGCAGATCCTTGTAACTGGAATACAACATGCAAGTAAAGGGCTCAAAGCATGCAAATTTTATAATTGATATCCCTAGAACACTAAATAAATCATGAACTTTGAAGAAAAGCCTCATTGTAAACTATTAATGCCTGAAGGAGAGTTTTTCCTAGTCCCCCTATATGATGGATAAGACATGTATGATGATGTTCAACTCACATAAAACGGCTACAGATGGAACAGATCATGTATCATAGAATGTATTCATGGTCATTAATGGAGCTGTTCAGTTGGATGGTGAAAACCAACATGAGCAGATTGTTGCTGGTAAAAAATGCACTCTTAAATCTATCATACAGTGTACAGTGCCTGTTATCACTCTTCTTCTTTCTCCTTCCTTGTGTTTATGTGTCATTGTACTATAAGAAACACTTGTATGTCATCTTCTATGGATAGTGTTACTGTAACTCTATGTTCCATCGGAATTTGACAACAAATTGTATAGAGGCAATAAAATCTGATAGTTGCAAATATATTTGGAAATATGTTGTACTGTTGATGGAGGTTCTTCATTTTGCAATTGAACGTGATTACTAGATCCTGAAATTTATTTTTGGCCCTATAAAGATGACAGCTGTTTGACAGGCTATAAGTGAGCTTTGCAAGGTAAGAAATTGCCAAATCCACTTAATGCCGACACAGTTAGCACTGTATGTTATTCTGTATTTGGCATTTGTTCAGATCTTTCATGATTTCGGATTTTCTAGGAGGTATATTTTTGTTGAAAATTCCTGTTCATATACACAGAGTTGTTGAAAGCATGGTAAAATTTAAATTTGCTGAGTTCCTTCATGAAATAGGCCATGAAGGCAACAGGCTTATCATTATCATGGTATCTCAAAGAAGTGAGAGCAGTTTAGGCTTTAACATTTTGGTTGAGTTGTTAGTTGAATGAATGAGCTGTAAAATATGATTAATGTTAGTTTTTGATTAATTTTTAATAAAATGTTAAATACTTTTGAGACCCAATATCATAAAGCCTAAGATGTTAATTCATAAAAATTGGAAAACAAGATAAAGGAAAGAGATTAATGGCAAAATAATGGGTTTTAATTTAGACTTTATTACAGAGGTAGGTCAGTAAGTAAAGTGCCCTTTACTATTTAATTGCTCATACGATTACTTTATTGGACGGCGACGGTCAGGCATGTTATAGCCACTAAGATGTGTGAAAAATGTTACAACCATTAAGCGAACTCAATCTATATATTCTAATGGTTGAAATACCTTACACCACTCTTCTCCCTTCTCCAACATGAGTTGAAGGATATTCACATGTCTTCAACGCAACCACCTTTCGCCATGGCTAAGATTGAAAATATCAATACCTTTCGCCATGGCTAAGATTGAAAATATCAAAATGATCCAAAGCCCACATAAAAAAAATCTCACCTTCATATATTCACAGCCCTAATTCCACCAATGGAGAAGTGGCTTGAGAGACAAAGCCCACATAAACTTCATATATTCACAGCCCTAATTCCGCCGGTGGACAAGTGGCATTCACAAATATGTATGTAATGGTGGTGGAGAAGTGGCATTCACAAATATGTATGTAATGGTGATATGAATAACCAATGGGAAATATATATATCTTATATTTATATAAAAATAATTATTTAATTTTATAATTAATTAATAAAGTCAATTTTTATGAGTATATATATATGGTGTTTTAATTTATATGTAGTGATTTTGAATATATGTCTATTTTGTAGATCAAATCAAAGCAAAACTAATACAATGTAGCTAATTTAAGTTTGTGATGTAGTTAATTTAAGCTTGGAATTTACATGTGCTTGGTTATATATAGAGTGAGTATATATTATGTCATTGTTACGGACACATCTCATTCACTTGGGTTGTAAAAAGTGCTTATCCATGCAACCCCATATATGTGTGTCTGTGTGTGGACATATGCCATGTCACCATTTCAAAAGTGGCACATCTCACTCACTTGGGTTGTAGAGAGCGTCTATCGAGGAAACCATGTGCTACTTGCAAACTAGTCAAAATCCCACTCCCCAACTTCCCCAACATACGTTGGTGAGAACTCTCCTTCGTGTGCCCCAACTTATCCTTCATGGTTTTGAATGAACTTACACGAACCGCTAAATTTCCTTATGGATCCATAAGCATTCCCAGTCTTCACCACCCAACTTTTTTATACAATATCCAAACTTCCCATGGTTACATTGTGCTTGTGCAATAAACACAACATTTTAAAAAACTATTATATATGTCTCACTCGCTTCCCTCCGATGTCATAATAGGAACAATATATAGAAAATGTAAAATTTAGTAAATTAATGAAATAACATAATAAACTTAATAAATAAAGTTTATGAGATGCATTAAGTGATGCAGATTCTTCTTTACTCACTTCCATTCAATGTCATAATATATATGTATCACTCACTTCAGGAACAATATATAAAGAATGTAAAGTTTAGGAAATTAATGAAATAACATAATCAACTTAATAAATAAAGTCTATGAGATGCATTAAGTGGTGTAGATTCTTCTTTACTCACTTCCTTCCAATGTCATATTAAGAATAATATATAAAGTTTAGTAAATTAATGAAATAATATAATTTAACTTAATAAATAAAGTCTATAAAATATATTAAATTCTTTTTCTTGTTAGTTTGATTGATGATTATGTTGAATGTTATATACACAAACAAAAATATGGCCATGAACTTGGCAACGATAACTCTTTGAATTCTCAAAAGATTAATATAAGAAAATCTTAAGTAAGAAAGGGATCCTCCTCCCTTTCTTATGAAGCATGGGAAACCAAGGCATTGTGAGATATTGAAAAGATCATCTTAGGACATCATTTGTGGGAAAAAAAAACAAAAAATTTCTATGAAAACTCATTTTAATTGAAGGTTGCATTTGGAAGTGACTTTGGCTGACCGCTCCATGTCAAATTAGATAAATAAAGCATATAATCGCATAATTAATATAAAATCAAATAAATATATTTTAATATTAAAGATATAGTTAATAAAAAATTTAAATTAAAATATCATTATTATAAAATCAATAATTTAATAAAAATAAAATAAATTTATTTTTAATAAAACATATGTATAAAATGAATATAAAACCAATTTAAAAAAAACAATGCATATAATATAAAAAGAAAAACACTGCTATCATTAGTCACTTCTGTCATTTTGTATGCGTGTAAGGTTTAGGGTTGCAGCATTTGTAGAGAATCTTGGAGTTGTTAAGCAAATCCAAAAGCGTTTTATAACATATAACCTTAAAATTAAAAGCAATACACCTTATCATATTCTCCTTATACATGTGGGTTTCTCCTATCCAAAGCCTAGTTATGACTAGGCTCCTGTTGTACAAAAACAAAATCAATAACATGGGAGACCATAGACTTCCTAAGCTAGCTTTTAATTCCAGCCAAAACTACCTAAGGCTCAAGCGAGGTTGGTATAAAGATACCAAGGCCTCGTTAAACCACAGGGAGATAGACGAAAAGGTTGCATTACAAAATATTAATAACATTAAAAATATTGTTACTTAAAAATATTGTTACTTCCAAGTTTAAAGAGAAATTGTGGTGTGAGAAAGACTTAGAGGCTAAAAGAAAATTAAGATATTATAAGCAGGTCATCAACCTTACTGTAAAAGATCAAAATAATCTCTTTGTTTAACCGGTTCAAAGAAAAAAATTAATATAACCAAGATAAGAACTAACTCTCATGAGCTCCATAGTGAAACAGGTCGTTGGACAGTTTAGATATCAGTTTCATAATCTTTGTTGCAATACCGACCTTCCTAGCCTTTTAACATGTCAAAATTATAGTGAGCTCGAGACTCTTCTCTCCAAACAATTTTAAAAACAAAATAATTAATTTGTTTCTTAGGTTTAATATATCAAAGTTTGATCTATTAACCACCATCATCATCATCTTATCTAAAAAAACATAATAATTATTCTTCACTGTTATATATATATATATATATATAAAGCATAATAATTATTATATTTTAAACTTAAAAGTAATATTTACACCCACTGAACTTTGAATAATCTCACACCCTGAATTAGAGAAATGTATATATAACATTTTTCATTTTTGCATAAGAATGTCTGAACATTACAGGCGTACATCTACATCGAATGTCTAAGACATAAATTAACATGAAACGGACATTTGTGAAAAATAAGTAAATATAAATTTACCATCGTAAAAAAGTGGGCATACTAAGGTGTTTAACATTTACATATTAATTATTTATTCTTTTAAGTGTGGTTTATATATGTTATTTATGAAGAATTAATATTGATTATTTATATACATATTAATTATCTTTTTTTTTAATTGTGGTTTATATATGTTATTTATGAAGAATTAATGTATTTTTAATGTTTAGTATAATGTGTAGTTAGTTAAATTTGAATCTAGGTATGGTGTATCATATTTAATGTTCTTAACTATACAATCTAGGTTTTATTAACAGAAATAAACTCATATATATAATAATAAGAGCTCATGTATATGTTCTTAGGGGTGTAGCTTAACCGACATTTAGCTTGATATGAAAGACATGTTGTAAATAGAGGTCACGAGTTCAAATCATCGAGTCTTACAAGTGCCCCATGCATGCGGGCGGTGTAGGTGCACCTAGGGGTATAGTGGTAGCAAAATTGGATCATTGGACCCCCTGTGTCACACGAGTACCAACCCAGTCCCCAGTTGTCGATTTCCCTAGTACAAAAAAAAGCCCTCATGTAACCCCTATATTATATGTTATATTATAAAAACAAAAATCAATATTAAATTTTAGTAAGACAGAAGACAAATAAAATAAAATAATTCAAAAAATCAATATAATTTAGTCATGATAATTTTAGTAAACATGTTTGGCATCCTCACATCACCCATAAACATATATATTAAAATAATACTATATATTAATAAAAATTGAATGGTTTTTTCAAGCACAAAAGATCATTTCTTTTTAATATAAAGAAACAATTTACATCTCATGGAATATTAGCCATAACAGATCATGACTTCCAACAAAAAGGATCTACGTCCTTTAGACAAAATAAAGATAAACAATGATCAAGTAATAATGTGGCAGCAGAGAGCATTCTCCTCCATGATATCAAAGCTAAATGTAAATGAAAAAAGTAGTGATGTGCACTGGAAGCATTCACGGAAGGTTTATCTTCTACCTCACAATATAGCACCAGTTATAACAGCCCCTATCCCTCCTACGCAAAGGAATAAAAAAAGATACGACTAGTTATCAAAGATCTTGATAGTGGATGAAGACATGTGTTTCCCATCCATAATTTCCACAAAAGATAGATGTCCCACAGATGAGCTAAGTGCCTCCTTGGATAATCTATCTGCCAACATATTATGCTCTCTATAGATATGATGGCTATCAAAGCAAAGAAAGGTGTCTTTAAGAGCCAGCGTGCGAGTGCAACAATGGTCAAGATCCATTACCTATAAATTGTCAACATTACTCACCCAGTTGATGATGGTCTTAGAGTCTCCAAATACTGCTAGTTGGGGCAACCCCATGGATCAAGCCGCGAAGAGGAGTCCCCAAAGGGCAAGGAGCTCCAATTTTGTATTAGTTCAACTCCCACAGCCTAACATTAAGTGAAAAAATGGTTCTTACTGATCAATAAAACCATACCCGCTCCACCCATACCATGTTGGGATGCTCCATCGAAAAAGCCCATTTTCGTAGTCACCTCAGGTGCCATGCCAATCTTGCAAACCCTCTTCTTCCTCACTGGTTTCAGATAGTCTCTAATGAGTTTAAGGACACCCATCTTCACCAACTGTACCTATTACTTTAAATCACAAAATATGGCAGCATTCATGACTTTCCAAATTAGCCAAATGCAGAAAAAGGGTAAGTATAGAGGCTTACAATCTGCCTTCAACCAATTGTCCAAGAAAGTCACCAATGAACAATCCTCTTGAGCAAGTACAATATCAAAATGTGTGGCAACATCTGCGAATACCGTTCTCCCAAATGAGCATACTCTAAACAAATGTTCTACAAAATCTGGCCCCGCCATACACAAAAGGAAAATATTAGGGTCGAACCACCCTCTATCCATCATATTAGAGGAAATTTCAACTCAAAATGGGCCTCCTAAAAAAAATTAATAAAATAATAGTTAAAATAATAAAATATTATTTATTAATTTTGGAGGAAGAAAAGAAAAAAACTACTTTTTTGTTTGTATTTTCGACATATCTCCCCATGTTTTTACTGAAATTTCGATCGGGAGAGCTCATTGGATGCAGAATTAAATTCCACATCCAACGAGTACCCACTCGGCATACTTTTGACGGAACCCTCTACCCCAAAAACAAGAAATACCTGAAAAAACGTCATCATCACGTTTTTTTAGGTATTTCTTGTTTTTGGGGTAGAGGGGTCCGTCAAAAGTATGCCGAATGGGTACTCGTTGGATGCAGAATTTAATTCCACATCCAACGAGATATCCCGATCGAAATTTCAGTAAAAACACGGGGAGATATGTCAAAAATACAAACAAAAAAGTAGTTTTTTTATGATACCTATCCCCAAATTTATATTAAAAAATTGTTTAAGACCTATACGGTATTTCAAATTTAAAGCAATTTCATTGGCTAACACATGATGACATGGAATTTGAGTTAAAGTTAAAAGGCCCATTTTGAGTTGTAATTTCCTCTAATTAGTAATGAATCTGAGGTATTGACTTTCATGTTCACACACAACCATGTAAAACACTTGATCTCCAGCGGAAAATTCCACTTCCAGAGTTCTGTATGCCACTAGCGATCCACCACTGGCAGATGTTTTTCCCAATAAACTGGTATGCTAATTTGGTAGTGACCACACCAGACTTACAATTGAAGGTCCAAACTAACCTATCAACATCATTGTTTAACTTAACACCTGCCAAGATTAGCATAGAAACAAAATGATCCTACTCCACAACCCAAGGGCCAAATAGTTCTAGATCCCAAGTAGAAAGCCAATAATTACTAACACTAGGGAAACACGTCCCACCCAAAATTGATCGAGGGTCAACAAGCTATAAATCCTAAAGGTAATCAATCAAACGTAGTGATAATCCGGAGGCCTTCTCCAAACCCACTACTGGGTCTACACCCACATGTACTGAGGTACAATTTCCCACTTTCCATGCTAGTGCTTTACTGATCCATCAAAAAACTCAGATAAACCTGTTCCAAATGGTCATGGTCGAAGCAACCAAATGATTGTCTTTTCTAATCCAATCAATTAAAGTGCATTTGCGAAGGTATTTGGATAGTAGAATTATGTTCCATATACCACAACCATTCAATTCCATCCAAAGAATCTTCATCCTAAGAGCACAATTAAACCAATCAAGTCTTTTGATGTTCCAACCACCCCTAATATAAGGTCTGGTGATAGTTTCCCATAATGCCAGATGGGTCAAGTGACTACCTCCTCGACCACCCCATAGGAAGTTACACATAATCCTATTGATGGCCCTGATTATATAACAAGGAACCTTATACAGAGAAAACCAGGAAACTAGTAAGCCACACATAACAGATTTTAGTAGAACAAGTCTACCACCCACTGAGAGCATTTGAAAGGACTAGTTGCTTACCTGTTTCTCAAACTTCTGCACTAACCAATTCCAATCATCAACAACATAATTAAGAGTAAATCCAACCTCAATCGGTACCATTTTGAAAGGAAAAAGTGTTATGATGCCAGTAGCACATTCATCATCCATATTACTCCTCAAAAATGAAGATTTATCAATAATAACCAACATACCAGATTCCATAGAGAAAGTATCAATGATCGATCTACTCTCCATTCCTCTATGGTACCCTGTTCAAAAAAGACCACACCGTCCACAAAAAAACAAGTGTGTGAGAGTTACCGATGATGTGATAGCAATACTTGAAATCATGCCCATAGTTATGGCCTCAGCAATAAGTAAACTTAACCCATCAACCACCAAGAGAAAAAGAAGAGGTGAGAGTGGACAACCCTGTCTAAGACCCCGACCAACATTGAAAGAGGCTGATGGTGTACCATTAATAAGCATCGCAAAGTTAGCAGTCCTCATACACCCCAAAATCCAATTGATAGTATCCAATGTCAAACCATCCTGTAACAAAATAAGTCTTAACAGGGTCCAGATAACCCTATCATAGGCCTTCACAAGATCCATCTTGAGCACCAGTGCTTCCAAATTACCAGTCTTAATAGAATGCAACACCTCATGCGTGATCCCAACCGCCTCTAAAACCTGTCTATTCTTGAGGAAGTCAAACTTTTCGTGTGAGATCACATCCGCGAGAAGGGGCTTCAGTATGTTGGATAAGATCTTAGTAATAACTTTGTATGCCAAATTACAAAGTAAAATCGACCGAAAGTCCGCAAATGTTAGAGCCTTGTCACATTTGGGAATCAATGTGATATAGGTAGCGTTAAGTTATCTGGTGACAAATCCTTCCTTGCGTGATTGTTCCACAACCACCCAAAGATCCCTACCCACCAGTTCAAAGAAAAACAGGGAAAAATTCCACCGACCACCCATTCGGTCTAGGACTCTTTTCCTTGGAAAATTCCTTTAAAACAAACTCCACTTCCTCCATCATAACCTCCTTCCCCACCTCCTCAGCCTGCGTCGAGTAAAAAAAGTGGGGAAATTCTTGATAACCTGTAATTGTTCACATATGTGTGTCATTGAATCTTCCTTAAAGATAGTAGAGAAAAAATCCATCGCTGCAACCTTTAGTGATGCATCGTCGAAACACAACATACTAGCACCCTTAGTCAATTCCCAAATAGCGTTCATATTACGACAAACATTGGCAAAGTTTTGAAAATACTTTGAATTTGCATCCCCCTCCGAAATCCACATCACCCTACTCTTAAGCCTTAAATTAGAAACCTCAAATGCAAGAATGGCCTCCTTACGAGCCTTTAGTGCAGCCAAAAGAGTAGTCTCACCCATCAAGAGTATACCAGTAGGAGATGACAAATAAAGTTCAGTAATCAAGGTCTCAATGTCCATGAGTTCTGCACATCTGGCCAATTTCTACTAAGACTCCCAATCCCTTACCGCACGTCGCAACAAATTAAGTTTACCCACTAGAATATCTATATCCCCACTAGCATTCGTGACAATGAGACAAGGCCAAATATCTTTCACAAAATCAACAAACACTGCCTCCTTTAACCAAGTGCGGTTGAATCTAAAAGGAGCAGGTGGTCGTTTTCTAGACCCCCGCCATTCTAAACAGATCGGAAAGTGATCTAAAATGTTAGAGGGTCTAGTCTAGACCCTATGAAAAGGTAACTCAAGTAAAGCTGCTATGCAACCAGAAAACGATCCAATCTCTTGACGATACCGCGCCCCCCATTGCAACCATTGCACCATGTAGGGCCCAATTTATGGGGCAATATGTCCACCAACGGAGAACCCGATACCAAATGAGTGAAAAAATCAGTAAGTGGGTCGCTTCGTGCAGATTGACCCCAGATCTCCACACGAGAAACAATAAAATTCATATCTCCTGTAATTAAGAGATAAGGTAAGTTTAGAAATCCCTTCAAGACCACCAAGTTCCAGAAACATTCCCTATCTACATATGGTGCATAGATATTATGGCAATTCCAAATATAATGAGCCCCTCTGAGCCTGACTTTGAGTAGTATGCCCGCAATCGTAAGATAATCATAGCACCTGACCAGCGAAGGGTTCAAGCAGAGAGAAGCCCCCCCGATAACCCATCTGCATCACATGCACAGTACTCCCATCCCGGTCTGATATAAGAAAAGGAAAAAAGTGCCTGCTTATGGGAACACACCATTTCCTGGAGGAAAATCAAATCAGGTTGAAGATTGTCAATCAACATTTTGAGGTCTAGTAGTTTGGGTCGCCCTCCAAAACCCCGGATGTTGAAAGATAATACCTGCATCAAATCAAAGGAAGTGGGGTGACCTCCGCTCTAAGAGTCCCAGTTGAAATCAATGCAGAAGTGGGATGCCCCCCACGGGCCGCATCTTTAATAGGAACAGAGAGCAGAATGTGTGTGCCACCACCCACCTGAAACGCGTCGACCCTACAACCCCGTTCCTTTTGTCTATGACCATGATGGATCATAACATTTTCATGCCATATAGAGGCTAAAGGAAGAGTGGAAGGGACACCGGGGTGCGGTCTGAAAAAATGGGCAGTGCTTCAAGTAAAGAATGATCCTTTAAAGAGGGATGTTTAATGGGGATAGCAGGAGAAGTGTCCTCACTCGTAGACAGACCCAAATAAGCAACCCCAAGCAGTGAAAATTCCACACAGCATTCCAACGAAGGCACCCTCGACATCCCCTACCTCTCGTCACCAAAGTAGGAAGTGTAGTGTTAGTCGGAGCCACACATGAGGAGTGACCACCAGGAAGTTCACAAAACCCCGCAACCACACCCTTAGACAGTTCATAAGTGGGTTTCGAATGTGTGGTCACATAATATGTGCACACCTCCACCCCACCTTCCCCCACCAGTGCAAAAGAAGAATGCCCTAAAGTGGATAATCATGCAATGCCATCAATATCTTCAAAATCCTTATATGAAAAATCAAAATAAATAGAAGTGATCGGGTCAGTCTTACCAGAGTCCGAGTAAGTAAGGTTCGTGACAAGCTCAGGAGAAAACAACTCAGTAGAAGACAGGGAAGGAGAAATCGACTTCAAGTCTGAATCCAGGCCATCACATGTCCACACCAACGAGGAGCGTCCACCATACACGTGAGGTAAACGTCGATCGCGCCAAGGAGAACAATTAATCTACAAATTCCCAGTTTGATGGCAGACATGGCAACATAAGGGAACATGTAAATAATCAAGCCTGGTTTGAAGTCTTGAAGAGGATCCCCAAACAATTTCCACCTTCGCGGGTAGACCCTCTGCGGTGTCCAATTCCACCAGCACTCGAGCAAACCATTTGTCGAACGAGTGTAGTCCCAAGGGGTCTAATGAAATGAAACGACCAATGGTATTCACAATACCACAAAGTGCCTCCTTCGACCAGAACGACAACGACAGGTTTGGTAGGAGAAACCACAGATGGCACTTACACACCCTAGAAAACTCAGGGTCAAAATCCACCCACCACTTGCACAGAACCAAGGAACCATCACCAATAAGCCACCGACCGTCTAACACTCGCAGTGCATCACCATCCTCCAAGAACAAGAATATAAACCACCCATTCGATAGTCTACTCACTGTGCAAGCGTAGTCGAGCAAGGGCTTCCACGACTTCACAATCCACTCATTCCAACCCGCCTTGTCTAAGTGGCGATATTCGAGTCTTCCTACCAGTTCCCTCGAGCCGAGAGATGAAACCATTTCCATGATACCCGCATTACCCACTACAAAACACTTGCGTTTCGTCGAAGATTTATAAACTTGTGTATTACATTGAGGATGATGGCCACCACCCAGTATCTTTCCCATCTTAACGTCCACCTTAGCGGGTTGTATGGTCGCAACCCACGAGCACCCGACAGAGCAGGACCTCATATGTAGGAAGAAGTGGTGACAAACCAAAATCATGTGAAACCCACCAAAATCAACCCCTGTCACCAAGAGCCTGAAAGAAACCGACCTGAACACGACAGAAAAACCAGAAACAGGTCATCCCCAGCCAAAAAAGAACCCAACCCACCCGAAAACTACCACCCACCAGTCACAAAAAATCAAAACGACCAAATAAAAACCCCCACCACCCAAGTCAACCCCAGTCACCAAAAACCGGGAACAACCAAACTTGCCCGAAATAATTCCTCTCCCGACAAAAGCCAACACAAAACACCGAAATGAGTAAAGCCACCAGCCACAAACGTCGGCCAAGAAAAACCCACCACCACAAAAGCCAACTCCATGTACTAAAAGCCCAAACGTAGTAGCCTGGTTGAACCCAGAGTCATAGAAGACAGAATTAAAGGCTGCCAGCCCAAACCCTACCCACCCAACAAAAAATCACCCACCATCTGCAACTAACGAAACCGTCCATCAGAACACGACGCCGAAGCCAACATAAAAATTGAATGTTAATTATACTATTTCAATATAAACATATAGATTTATGTTGTATAAGTTTTTATAGATATATAAAAAAGAAAAAAAAAAGATTAAGAATATTAATAGTACTATTTCAATAATATATGAATTTAAGTTGTAAGTTTTTGGAATAAGTAAGAAATATATTTATATATATATGAAGTGAGAACATACAACTCTATAAAGTGAGAGCAGTACAACACTCCCATATTAATATTTTAATTAATTAATTAATTCTTATCTAATCTTGTCAATGATCAAATTAATCTTATCAAAATTTATAAAACAATCAAAATTCAACACAAATAAAAATACATTAAATCAATCAAAACAAATTAATATTACTTACCATAAACTTTAAATATACTTTTTTTGGTTTCTTTGTACTGCTATTTAAACTAATATGGTAAAGCAAAACATATAATGCCGAGTTAAACTAATGTGGTAAAGCAAAAGCAAAACATATAATGCCGAGCTAATCTGACTTGTGAAAAAATAAAACTGAAAACCTAAATAAATATGAGTATCCATGTTTTGTTTAACGAGTGGTGTTGTTAGCTTCCTTCTCCTCGTTGTCATCATGAGCATATGGTGGTTGTTTGTAAAGTGAAGGGTCTCTCTCATTCAGGTTTTGGCATGACTTTTGGGAAAACATGGTGTGGATTTGGACGATTTGTGTAGTGCACCCTAGTATGTGATTGACCAACTCCTATTTTTCTCATGGACGTCATTGCTCTTTCCCCTATTTTCTCTCTCTATATATAATCATACGACGAAGCATAATGTGTCTATATGTGCATGTACACATAAAGAGAGATTAGCTTCCATTTTTACATAGCCTATTAGCCACACATATATAAAGAAAACTATAACTATAAAAAATTGAAGTCATAATACCTTCTGTTTGCATGTACTAGTAGTTACATCATATGCTCATTTGTATTTGACCACCATTTTAATTTCCTGAACCAAGAAGAAGGTGGTTGTCCATTGTTGAGGTAGAAGTGGCCAATTTTTTTTTTATGGGAATTCCATGGGAAATGCTCTTCAACACCCATTTTCAACTATGGTAATTCACAAAATCTTTGGTGGACGAGTGAGTGAGGATGGAAATCTGCACAACCTACAAGGTAACCACCAAACCATGATTTTTAGTTTGTTGTTTCAAAATCCAAATCCAAGGACATCAGTGCATATAAGTCTAGAATGGAAAGAATATTGGGAGGACTGCAGAGAAACCATATGACATTTTACTTGTTAATTCTTGTCCAACAACAAGCTCCTCGATTTTCTCGCCCAACAAAAAACACAGGTTTCCATATACTAAGGAGAAGCTCACTATTGACAAATGCTTGAATGACTTGCTCTCCACTTTCTTAAATGTGTTTATTATAAGCATGTCTTAATTGTACATGTGATAAAACATATCACATTATATCATATCAAGGAGATCTAGTTTACGTATGGTTGAAGTCTAGGCGCACTTCATTTCATCATTTATTGTGGGATGGTAGAACATAGCTAACTATTTTCAAGCTAATGATAATTTACATATTTTACAATGTTTTAATAATAGGCTAGTGATAACCTTTTTTTAGAAGAAAAAAGCCTGCCTTGTTATTCATAACTGAATCAAAGACATAATAACACAGCAGTTCAGCAAACAGTAATACAGTAATACATCATGGAGTTTTCGCCAGGGGGAGAGGCGAGCCAACAACAAAATGATCCCATCAGAAAGCTGATTCATCATAATGTAATCTGCCAGAACAGCCACATCTATCGAGCGTCAACAGGCGCTGAAACCACAATCCAAAACAGATCTCTCATACTTAATCAATGAACTGATATGATGGAAAAGTAGCATCATATGAACAGCCTCAGTAAAGCTGAAAAGTATCATGCGAGACCAAATGGTTCTCANAAAAGGAGCGGGTGGTCGTTTTCTAGCCCCCCGCCATTCTAAACAGATCGGAAAGTGATCTAAAATGTTAGAGGGTCTAGTCTAGACCCTATGAAAAGGTAACTCAAGTAAAGCTGCTATGCAACCAGAAAACG
>LPNX010688546.1:387784-463555 GCA_001517045.1 Pseudotsuga menziesii
GATAGATGTGGACGAATGACAAGTCATGAAAGGCGGCCAAAAGGTTTTTTGTCTCCCGACACCAATGAATAAGATCAGGTGGGGAGAGATCAGCTGATCCATGTACCCAATTGATGATTACTTGTGAATCACTGTATACTTGGGTAAGCGGGATCCCCATCATATGGGAAGTGTGGAGAAGTGCCCAAAGACTGAGCAATTCAGCCTTCATGTTGGTGCCATGTCCGACCCCCAGTGAGAACTCCAATCGATGTGATTCATTGATAAAAATACAAAAACCAGCACCAGCTGTCAAGAATTTAGAGGCACCATCCATAAAGCCGCATGGATAGGAAATGACAGGTGCCATTCCAATAACTCTATCACGCCTCCTCTGTTTGACAGCACAAGGTGGTATGCTATGCATAGTAGATATAACCTGCTGGATAATGGAATATACAGACCTTTTTTCTCCATCAAAAATGCAGCGGTTGCGAGCTTTCCATATTATCCATATCAAATGGAATGGAAGATAATACCATGGCGAATCCCTGTGCATGTTTTTGGTCCAATTATTTAACATTACATCAACAGAAACAGCAGGAGTGATTGCACCCAGATGAAGGATATCACAAACATGAACCGCAACAGTCCTCCAAACACTACAGAAAGAAAATAAATGTGTGACAGATTCATCATTAGTGCCACAGAGAACGCAGATCCTAGGCCCGTGGAAACCTTTCTTCTGCAGATTGGCCCACGTAAGTATTTTATCACGAATTGTGAGCCAAATGAAGCATGATATCCTGTTGGGTACATTCCTATTCCAAAGGACAGAGTCAATGGAGGTAGGAGGTGGAGTGGGGTGAACCCCAACTAAATAATCATAAGCAGCACATGCTGATGGAGTACCATGGGAGTCTAGATGAATCCAAGAGAGTGTATCAGGTCGGTCAGAAAGATGAATACCAACACCATATAATTCATGAATGAATTTGTTCCAAATATCATAGAATGTGCCCCCAAGATAGAGATCATCAACAGACAGCCAATAGCTCATAGCATGTGTGTGAGTGTTCCGAGCCTGTGCGAGTGTACATATGTCCAAATCTTCCAAATAGGTTCTCAATTCCTCAAGCAAATGTGGAGAATTAACACCAATAATGGGATCAATGCCAAGAAGGACATTATTACCATCTCCCACTTTCCAGGTCAAGCAAGTTCCCAGCCACGGGAGAACCTGTACAAATCCCCTACAGAATAAAGATGAGCTGCGTGTGCTAAAATTCTTATTCCTGAGCCAATCAATAACACATGTGTTACAATGATTTAACACATGTTGCAATAATAACAAACAAATTGAAATCAAAGATGGAGATAGGTTTTTATAATTAAGATGATGTTTATTTAACTATTGTATTGTAGAAGTTCTCCCATAAAAGAAAAAATGCAACTCAATTTTTGTTTTCAATTTCCAAGTTGATAGCATAAAGTGTGATATTATTTTCAATAGAGAAAAGTTAAATTCTTCTCAAGAAAGGGGGTGTGTATGAACTAATATAAGAAGGATAGCTAGCATTCTCCTAAAAAAGAGTCTATATAATCTTGCAAAATAGTTTTAGAATTTAAAATATTTTTGTACTAGCTTTAAGATGTCTTTTAATAGTGCTACAACAAACATAATGATCATTAATAATAGGCATGCCACTTATCCTAATTTTGTCTATGATAACAAGAAATTAGAAAAAGTCTCTCCATATAAGTATTTTGGGATTTACTTTCTTCAAAAGTTAAATTAAGCTAAATTAGTATAGAAAGATTGAAAGAAGATCAGAGGAAGACGAAAGGTTTATTTTCGTCATTGAAGCTAAGTTTTGGTTTTTTAAGGAGAAAATAAGTTTCTTTTTAACATGTGTTATATCATTGGTTTTTGTGAACATTCTTCAAGTGTTCAAAGCACGATAGAAATAAAAGAAAGTACAAGTACATATAACACTTATAAAAGTGTATACTCGTATTGTACTTATAAAATTAAAATTACCAAAATAATATACATGTCATATTTTTCCTTTTAAAAAATAATCCTCAATATTTCCATTTTTCCATTTTTTAAGTCTTTCCATCCTATTGGGATGGAGTAATAGCTTCTAACTATGTAGAAAATTACAAATAATATAAAAAACCTATTGATAACCATAGAGAAGCAAAACTTTAATAAAGCTCTAACTAAATACTCAAGTCACTAAATAAGTTTGTAGGTCATTATTATATTAGAGTGAGAATTTTACAAATACAACACTATTAAAAATAATGAGTTTATAAACAAATGGCTCGGGTACATAAAGTCTAATACTTAAAATTGATGTTTTTTTTTTTAGAAGAAAAAATACCAGACCTTGATATTCATATAATGAATCAAAGGACATCAGATACATTGCAGCCTTCAACCAGGCTTCTAAACAACAAAAGCTATCAAAGTTCCGGGAGTCCCATGAGTCACAAAAGTGATACTCAGATCAGCCATCAAACAGGCTTCATGACAAGAAAAATAGGCTCTAAAGTATACCAATAGGCCAACAGTGCATCATGTGCAAGAGATCCTTACATTCTGAACATAGAGGGGCAAGCAAAAAGGAATAAATGGTCCAGTACAACTGCCAAATGACAAACAAGCATAGCCATCATGAGTAGAGAGAGGGAGCTGAGTGCTCTGTCAAAAGAAGCCAGCTCCAAACAACCAAAATATTACATGTGCCCATAAAAAAGAGGGGACTAAGTCCCAACAGCAAGCTTTAAAAGAGCTGAAAAATCCCTTTAAAATCATTTAGATCATCAATACTCTCAATGAAAATACCAAATCCAGGAGCTAAATCCAAAGCCTTCTTTGATAAGCAATCAGCTCGTTGATTGTGCTCACGATAGATATGATTACCAAATGTGAGAAGTTGTTCATATGTGACCTAATATCCCGACACCAGTGATCCAAGCAAGGCAAATCCAAAGATGCAACACTGTTTTCCTAGTTGATGATGACTGAGGAGTCACTAAATATATTTAAGGACGGGTTCCCCATTTCTTTAGCTACAGCAAGAAGCGCCCATAGAGCAAGGAGTTTCGACCTAGTGTTGGTGCTTGTGACGCAACCCATAGAGAAGCTGAGAGTGTGTGTGACATTCAGAAGTATGACAAAACCAGCTCCACCCTTTTTTCCCCATGCAGCCCCATAAAAAAAGCCACAAGGAAATGTGATATGCGGGCTAGTTCTGATATTCCTTAATTTTTTCTTTTGCTTCGGAACAAGATAGAAATGCATGAGGTAATCTACCTAGTGAATGATGCCCAGCATGGAGGCCTTCTTACCATCGAAGATGCACCTATTGCGCATTTTCCAAACACTCCAAAAAAAAAAATAGGGATGTAGTTGTGGACATAATGTATGGTATGTTTGATGAACCAAAGTTCCAAAAAAATACTGACAGTGCAATTCATATCAGGTGGAACACAAAAGCGCTCGCGGAAACTGAAGAGAGCCCTTCTAGTAAAGGGGGAATCGATGAAAATGTATTGGACAGAGTCCTCACCGGAGCTACAAAGGATGCACATGCTAGGCCTAACTCATCCACGTTTCAAGAGGTTATCCCATGTCAAGATGCGGTTCGCAGCTGCTAGCCAAGTGAAGCAACAAATTTTTAATGGGATATTGCAATTCCAAAGGTTAGCAACAACCTGTTCCGTCGTGGATCCATGTAATGTACTAGAGATTAAATCATAAACCAGGGGAGCCGTAATCTTCCCATCCTTTTTGTTGTTTGTCCAAATCAGACAATCTAGAGATTGGTTGAGCCGAATCCTGCCATGCTCAAGACCTGAAATGTACTTTTCCCATAAGATTTTCCAGTCTCCTCCTAGTTCCAGATCATCTGCAGCGATCCAGTATCCCAAAGACTCACGTGAATGATTGCGAGCATGTTCCAGAGAGGTAATGCCATAATCTTCTAAGTAATCTATGAGCTCAGAAGGAAAAAGAGTTGTGTGTCCGAACCAACAATCAGGTCATAACCAATAAGAGTGTGCATACCATTACCAACTTGCCAAGACAAGCATCTGTCGATCCAGGTAAGAGTATTGAGGAAGCCATTCCAAATAACCGATACCCCATTAACAGAGAATGACTTATGTCTGATCCAAGACACTACAGAACTGTTTTTTAAATATTTAGTGGTAATAACTTTGTGCCAGATCCCAGTTCCATTAAGTACCAACCACATATTTTTCAAATGTAGTGAAAGGATAAACCAAGCCAGGTTTTTTATACCCCATCCACCTAAGGTTATAGGTCGGGAGAGAGACGACCAATCCACCAGATGGCACCTCTTCTTTTCAGCTGACAATCCCCACAAAAAAGAAAATATTAACTTCCTGAGTTTGTCCAGAATAGATTTAGGGACAGGGGCAAGAGCCAACCAATAGACAGGCATGTTGATAAGCACTGCCCTGATCAGAACGAGTCTTCCCCCGAGAGAGAGAAATTTATAGGTCCAATGCTTAATTCGCCTTTCAAATTTTTTTATCAACCAGTGCCAGTCCTTCAATAGATAACCTAGGGGCTTGATGAAGTAGCCCAGGTACTTGAACCCCAGTGTGATGTGTTCAAATTTGTAAGGCAGAGAGAGCGTGATACTGCTTAATATGTCCACCTCCACATTATTGTAGAGAAAACCAGATTTATCCATACTGATGCACATACCTGAAGCATTGAAAAACGTATCCAAGATTACCTCAAATGCAACCCATTCCTCTAGAGTGCCGATCCAAAAGAGAACCACGTCATCAACAAATAAAAGATGAGTGAGGGTCAGCCGAGAGGAGATTTTTATACCTTTTATCTTTCCATTTTCCTTGGCATCTTCAATCAGTAAGCTAAGACCCTCAATAACCAGAAGAAACAGTAGCGGTGATAAAGGGCAACCCTACCTTATACCCCTAGAGGATGTGAAGAAGCTGGAGGATGTACCATTGACTAGTAAGGCGAAGTTTGCAGAAGACAGACATCCCATAATCCAGTTAACACTATCCAGGGGAACCCCAATCTGAAGTAAAATGATTCTGAGATATGACCAATTCACCCTATCAAAAGCTTTTACTAATTCTATCTTAAGGATAAGGGCACTCTTATTTTTAGTCTTCACCGAGTGTAATGCCTCCTGAGTTACACCGATCGGTTCAACAATTTTCTTTTTCTTAAGAAATCCAAACTGCTGGGAGGAAATGAACTTGTCCAGGAAAGGTTTTAACTGTAAAGCCGCAATCTTGGTGATGAGTTTATACACCAAGTTGCAAAGAGAATGGGTCTGAAATCTGCAAAGGTAAGAGGATTTTCTCTCTTGGGGATCAGTGCAATAAAGGTATATTTCAATGAAGGAGTGACCCTTCCTTCCAATCTAGAGCATTCAACAACATCTAAAAGATCCTTTCCTAGAATGTTGAAGAAATCCAGGAAAAAATCGACTAGCCAACCGTCTGGACTTGGGCTCTTATCCCTCTTGAAAGACTTTAAAGCAGACTCAATCTCCTCCATGGTGATCTGCAAGGTGAAACTATCAGTCTCATCTTGAGTGATAAAGGAAGGAAACAATCTTATAACCTTGAGCTGAGCCACAATGTTTGTTTGATGATCATCCCTGAATATATTGGAGAAGTATTTAACACCTAAATCCCTTAAACCCTTCTTATCTTCTACCAAGTTACCCAAACCATCTTTAAGAGCCCAACTAGGATTTTGATTCCTATGCGTAGATGCCACTGAATGAAATTTTTTTGTATTCGCATCCCCTAGTGATGCCCAAGTCACCCTACTCTTTAATTGTGCAGAGAGAAGCTCATGATCCAATAGGTGCTTCAATTTGTTCCTGAGCTCAGCGAGTCGAGTCTGATCCTTCATAATGAGAATACCCGTAACAGAAGAGCTTAAGAGGATCTTAATTTCTGAATCAAGAGCCAGAGAGTCTCTTTTCATCTCCGTGGATTTGCAACGAGTCCAATCTTTGACCTTTTTTTTCCAGTAGGCGGAGCTTCTGGGAGAGAGAATCCATGTCATCCATATGACCCACAGGAAGTAACCTAGGCCATTCTTTTTTGACCATATGTGTGAAGTCCTCATCAAGGAGCCATGCATGATTAAACTTGAAAGGATAATTGTGATCTCCCACCCCCTCCATCCATTCAAAACAAATAGGATAGTGATCATAAACAGATGAAGGGGAAGACCACACCCGATGCCGAGGAAATAATGCGATCAGATTCGAAGAGATCAAAAACATGTCAAGTATTTTACTGATTCCTTCATCCCCAACCCTACCGTTCTTCCAGGTAGGCTCTGCACAGGAAGGTGCAATATCCACCAGATTGTAATAAGAGAAGAGTTGTGTAAAGAAAGGACCAAGAGGGTCAATCAGGGATTTCTTTCCCCAAATTTTTTAAGCATTAAGTGTAAGGTTTAGGTCCCCCACAAGTATCAGGTTTGGTAAAGATAAAAGTCCTCCATTCACAACAGTTTTCTAGAAGACATCACGATTGTGGTAGGGTCCATAGCAATTCAAGATAGAAAGGGTAGTGAGGGAGGCCCTAATCCTTTCCTTGACATGGATTCCCACCACAGTTTCATAAGCCTTACAGTGAACCCTAAGAGGATCCCAACCCGTAAGCAGACCACCGGACAATACCTTAGCACTGGTTGCACAATATTCCTAGCCAGGTCTGAGCTTGGAGAACGCTAGGAGAGCTGGATAAGGAATGTTCATAGTTTCTTGGAGTAGAATGAAGTCAGGAGAAAAAGAAGAAAGAAGAAGGTGAAGGCTCTTTTGTTTGGCTGAGCCTCCCAAACCACGCACATTAAGAGAAAAAAATTTCATCAGGAGCCACCTAAAGAGGGTGACGAAGCTCTAAGTACCCGAGAGAGTGTGACAGAGGGATTCCTCGCAACATTTTTTATTCTGGAAGACAAGCGAGTATAGGTTTGAGCACCAGAGTCCCCCATTACCGTAGGGCCTAGTTTCTTTTTATGTTTGCGAATATTAACGTTTTCAAAACATATTGAGTCCGCCGGTAAGGTTGAGGGTGAGATGGGAGTTTTAGCTGAGAAGATCTCCAGTGACTTCAGAAGAGTGGGGTCAGAGAAGGAAGGCGATGGGACAGGGCTAGGAGGAGTGTAGGTACTAACAGGAGAACCTACTCTCACAAGAGGGGGGAAATCATCAGCAGTGAAAATTGAGCCAGCCCCTACAGGAGTAAGAGGTTCAATGCCTGAGTGGGAGGGTTCATTAGGCGGGATTGTATAAGAGGTGGAGGGAAATGAAACGATTGGGTCCTCGGTTGAGGAGGTTTGTAGGGAAGAACAAGGCATACTTCCCAAAGGGGACTTTGGTAGAGTAGCATCCCCCTCCAATTCATCAATTAACTGAAGATCATGATCATACATATCCCCAAATAAATAACAAGATTGAGAGTAATTACCTGTCGACAGAGGTGCCTGAGGTGCAGTAGCATGGTCGAGCTGTTCCAGGTCCAAGAAGGAAGGGGGAGAATGTTGCCGTGAACTCGGACTAATGGATCCATGGAGGAGAATTGGGAATTCTTTACACAAATGACCAACCTCCCAGCACCTACTGCATCTGAAGGGGACATTTAGGTAATCCAGACGTTGTGTAAAAAGACGGTCAAGGCAGAGTATTTCAACATCTGTCGAGAGCCCATCAGAGATGTCCATTTCCATAAGAATCATCGCCATCCTTTTATCAAAGGTGTGCTGAAAATATTCTTCCACCGCTACAAACCTATTGATAGTATTGGAAATACCTTCCAGAAGCCCACAAATCCAAAGTGGAAAAGGTAGTGCGAGAAGCAATACCCACAAATATCGCTTCTTTACCCATTCATGAAGTGGGTCGAAGTGTGCGTGCTAGCGGTTGAGGACGAGGGAACCCTTCCCAATCCTCTAGAGCGAGTCCAGAATGGCCGAGGCATGAGCATCCTCAAGAAAAACAAAAACAAGCCAACCCTTGGCAAGCATACTGATCGTGGGCACATAAGTGAGTAAGGGTTTCCAATTTTCGGTCTCCCATGCAGTCCAGTCTTTCTTACCCATATGGCAGTATTCCAGTCTGCCAATTAATGCTCTGGAGCACAATGCCTCGACACATTCCATATATATGTCATGCCCAAGCACATACCAAACCTTGCCTTCTTGAGCTTTCAGAGCTTTCGACTTTCTTCTCCTATGAGAGCGAGAATTACCAACCCAAAAGTGCCAGGTTTAATGGGGCACCCAGATGCACCAAGCCCCATCATCTATTAAGGGAAAGGTGACAACAACAAAACTCGAGCACCATGTTCACCATCTAAGGTCCAATTCAACGAAACCCCAGAAGTCCATCAGAGACTCAACAAATGGGGAAAAGGTGGCGAAGAAAAGAGAGCTAGACCCAACAAATGGGGAAAAGGGTGGCGACGGAAAGAGTACAAAGCCCAGCAGACAGTGTGGTCAGGCTTCGAACAAGAAGCAAGGGGGGCAAAGTGACAATAACCCACTGAGTGAAAATAGTCAGCGAAAAAACAATGAAAGCCCCAGACAAACCCCCAGTTCTGAGGTCCGACAACAAAGGACAGAAGCAAAATCCCAAAGAAAAAGGGTCAACCCATACGAAGAAAGACGAAGAAATAAACCTTACCACTAAGAATGGCGAGTACATGAACTCAAGTGCTGCAGAGGAGAATAAAAAAGGAAAAAAACCCCATAGTCAACACCTTGAATCCCGGGAAGACACAAAAGGTGACAAAGCAAACTACACAACGTAAGAACAAAACTTCCACCACCCCCACAGAGATGACTCCTCACAGGAACTAAATCTGAGGTAAAAGGAGGAAAAGGCACTACCAAGCCGCAACCAAGAATAATGACTATCGCAGCGAATTCCCACTTTTTGAAGCCTGGTTGGTACTAGCCCCCCAACACGAGGGAGGAACTCCAGGAGGCCTAGTGCCAGAAAAACCAGGAAAAGGAGGACAAAGAAAAAAAGAACAACGACAAAAGCTTACCATGTGAACCCAACGCGATCAAAACGAGACAAGGCAAAAGAGGAATCTTGGAGACCTCAAAACCAGACATGCGAAGATACACCAAGCGCCATGACCGCCAACCTACAAAGAAACCCTCGCCTCCGCCGATGTTCTACTTACATCTTTACTTAAACTTACAAAAGCAAAAAAAACAACTGAACACGAGAAGAATCTTAAAAGTTTTTTTTTTCAGAGGAAAAAATACCAGTCTTTGATATTCATAGAATCAAAAAGACATATTATACATGCTGTGACAGCCCGGACAGACCACAACTATTCGCCGGTCATCTGATATTCATCATCACATACAACCAAAACAGGTGAGATCCACCACATCAACCTGTTGAATCATCATGCAATACATAGCAGCATCATACAATCAACAAAACATATAGACAATACATCAACAATCAAATGCATGAAGAAGAAAGACTAAGTCTGTATGATTACAGACTTATTCATCATTCCTGAAAAATTCAGGTCAGATATTCCTTCAATCAAAGTGTCCTTTAAACATATTCGCCCAGGAAATCAAATCAGCCAGCTGAAGATCTCATACAAATGGCAGTAAAAGGAATACTAAATCATATAACCATATGCTGCAATAACAATAATACAGCCATCGAAATAAATAAACAGCCATCAAAATAGGGAGAAAAGACCCTCCCCAATAACCAAACCATCCAAGAATTCCGAATAATGTCCAAGACCCAGATTCATTTTAAGTGCCTTCTTCGACCCAGAAGAATCTTATAAGTTACACCATTACAAGTTACAATCATTCTTGGGACATGTTGCAGGGAACGTTTTGACAAAATTGATGTTGTCGTTAGGTATAAAACCTCATTTATATTAAATAATAATATGAATGTTGTGGTTAAATATACCACACCTTTTTTTATAACTTAACCATTAATATTTTGTATTAAAAATAATGTGAGCACGCATTACAATATAGAGTTACAAAATGATATATTTCTGAGCAATCGTATCCTAAAATTCCATTAATAAGTACAACCATAAAAAATTATTGTGAATTCCTATCTCATTCATTCGACTAAAAATTTTTGAAGGGTTAAAAATAGTATTTGACAAAACATGTAAAAACACTTTATATTATTTACAATTCCATGTATCAAGCACGTGAGGATTAATAACAAAACATACATAAGCACTTTATATTATTCAGAATTCCATGTATCTAGCAAGCAAGAATTCATAACCCAAGACTTTAAATTCCATTCTAATTCTTTTCTTTGCATTCCTAATTGGATTTCTTCATAAAGTAAGTGGGGTGAGCTAAAGAATGTTGTTGTTTGTCTCCTTAGTGCCCTTACATAGGATGAGTTTATAATGAGGGGGTTACCTTTGGTGGGGGAGCTAGAAAAATTATACTCTTCAAATTTTGGTGTTTCCTTGCTTTTATGAGGTGGCTTCTCTTTTTAGCTCCCTAGAACTTCTCTTGTGATTTCCCCTTTTCTAAACTCTAAGTCTACTAATGGAAGGGATGTCATCTCTTCAAGAAAGGGGTGTGAAGTTTCTTCTTTGTCGGGGACTTCTTTTTCCAGTATGCTCTCCAATGCCATAAATTGCTTTTGATTGGTGCTGATACTTTCTTCATTTCTAGATTGAGGGGTGATTCTAGTGTTCTCCTTCTATTCTTGGGGAAAGTTTAAAACCTTCTACCTTCTCTAAGGTAGGGGCGATTTTCTTTACATAGTTTCTACTGAAGTTCCCATATGCATCACAACAATTGTATTTAAAGGACAAATGTTCATAGTATAAGGGTTAGACATGAATCTTGTTGTGAACTTGAATTTCAATTGTATTTAATGGTCCTTCTTAAACCTAAAAAAACCCTATAACAAATTTTAACCCTAATCAAATGTAAATTCTAGATAACAATTTGTGATGGAGAACATATTGCATCAAGTGAATATCATCAATAAAATAATAACATATGACTAGTAGAAATTGGTTACTGTAAGACTATGAGAATAATCTTTACTTACCTTATTGATGACCAGCTTACCAGTTTTGCTCACATCCCTTGTCTTGCTTGATATGCCATCTCCTATGTCTACAACAATAGTTATGGGAACAACTCTCGAACCAACCAATCCCTAGACAAAAGGTTGAAGCTCCTGATCCCTCAACAATTATAACTATGCTATAATAGGTATACCATAACTCTTTTTTAGTGTTTCTCCGTCCATCAGGGTTCCACCCTCTCCTCCTCCTTATACTCCCTCTTAACAAACACACACACAATGCAAGCCAACACAACAAGCAAGAAACCTCAAAATCCACGAACAAAACTGAAGACCCTTGCTCTTTGTCTTGCCCCCTTTATTATTACTTAATTTCAATATTTTATTCAATTTCTTACTTCTGCATGCTTCACACTCTTGTCACTCATGCATTTTAATTAAATTATAATGAACATTTCCCTTTTTAACTTATTTATATAACTCTTGAAATCTTAACTATTACTATTACTATATACCATTTCACTAATGTCTAATGTTGGATTGTTACATACTCCCCCCCTTCAGGAAAATTTGTCCCAAAGTTATAGCCCAATAGAAACAAAGACAAACATGTACTCAACTAATAATATAGATAGTGAGTACTATTGTGAAGATGAGAGATTTGTACATGTGGCCAACACATGGAAATCTCCTTCCTGCACTAATACAATCATGGAACCCTAAGTTACAAAATGTTTTTTATGAATTCCCTAGGTGTCTAATATGTAATCTGTCAACAATTATGCATCATTCCCATTACACACTCAAGCATCAAATAAGTCAATAAAAGTACACATTCGTAAAACTTCCTCCTTCCTTACTCACCCTCTCCTTGAGAATCATACCATCCACCACCTCCATAATCCTCCAAACCAACTCTAGATGATCCTGCTCACCATGGAATGAGCCCTCTATTATAACCTATGCATGGATCATACAATAATCATACGAATTTTTCCCATGAAGTTAGTGTGGCCTAGCCATCCTCCCAACTTCTGGTAAATGTGTGGCCTCATCGAAATTTAACTGAAATATGGACCTTATCAATATTAAATGGAATTTGGTTACTAGTACCCCAATCCCAATACCAGGATCATTATACCCCAGGAATCTCAAAAGGATGGCCTATACTCCATCTTTATGCACCCTTAAGGAACCCGTCCTAGGCATCGAAAATCCTTCTCCATTTACCTCCCCTACAATGAGGATACTTCCAATCATGGACTTCTGATAAAAGAGTTAAGAACCACTGGCATATAGATAATGTTCAGTTTGTCCCCCATCCCATAAAGTGTTTGTAGTATCCATTCTCATTCATGGTTACGGTCCCCCACAAAATCCTATAATGATTAGCCTCACTAGGCTCTTTCAGTGGATTTCACGGAACAAACTTCCACTCACCACAATGAACAATGATTAGTATACATTTCCTCATGATAATAAGATATCATGAAATCAATTATGAATCATATGTGATCTTGACGAATCCCTCGTCACACTTAATATTTGCAATAGAATGCATCACAAGCCATCATCATGGTAAAGTATGCTTCATAACCAAGTTTTATTAAACATTTTACTAAATCCTATATGTTATGGGATAGCATCATAAGATAAGAAACCATGATGCCATCATGAAATCATTAAGCACCTTACTGAACTAATATATCATGAAAATACACCATGAATGAACAACATATTACTGTTACACACTATATATGGTTATCATATGGGATCATAGGTTAACATTTTGCAATAGAACATATCATAAGACATCATCATGAATTTTATGTCTCATAAACTACCAACATGAATTAATTAAGGGTTATACTAAATACCGAATCACATGAAATGGAAATCCACAATATCATCAAGAATCCCATTAATTGTTCATGAAATACAATCATGTGTTCACAACATTTTATAACAAAAATTTTCACTTGGAATATCAACTTGAAGTCACAACATATTATTGGCTCCTTGATTTTTGGAAAGGACCATAAAAAGCAGAAGGAAGCATGGGGTAAAGGAGCAAGAGTTACAGAAGCCTCTAATGGAGGCAAGAGTTTTGGACCTGCCCTAGAAAGTATATAAGGAATCATAAGGAAAGAGGACTAAGAGTATCAAAAGAATAGAGAAGAAGACTAGCATAATAAAAACAAAGAATAATAAAGCGCATATCGAAGATAGAGCCATAGCCGAAGATGATGTACCTTGCTTTTGGGGTAATGTAATTAGGTTTTGGTTCTTTGTTCTATATGACGTCATGATAGGTTATTCTTTGGTTGTTGTAAGGCCGCAAAGCAATGATTTGAATTTAATGAAATTTATCTATAATAAGAATGAAGGATTTTTTGCCCCTCTCAATTTTTTGTGTGTGGTTAAGCTGTAATCTGTTTATTATTTAATGGATTGACTGTATGTTTAATATTCATCTGCATATTATGGTTAATAGATTGTTGTTGCGATAGTTGATTAATGAATACCATTGTAGAATGAATAATAAAAAAACCCTCACACATGTAGCTTTATAGTTTACACTCCTTATCACACAAAGGTCTTAGTCGTGCTTTAGGTGAGACTTTCCCCTTTTGTGGATTGAAAATGCTAGCACATTAGAATACAACAATTTTGTAATGTAACTAGGGTTGGAACCCGTGAGAAAAAAATACCTTTTATTGTAACATAGTTTTCAAGTTAAATAATTTTGTAGTTCCAAGCAAGATTTTTATCAAAGATTCTCATATTGTTCTTTTTGAAGTCTGTACTTATTTTCCTTATTGTGATTGTTCCTCATGCTATATTTTTCCATTCTATTATCTTTTATACTTGGATAAGTGTATACTGAATCAAAATTTATAATTTTATGCTCTGGTTCTTTGATTCCAAGTATCCACAAACATTTTCCTCTAAAGTTAATATTGGATTCATCTTCTTGATGCCCATGTTAATGGATTGTTCATTTTTCCTCTTTACCACCAGACAATCAACAAACTGACTATAAAAGAGTGATTATCCTACCTCTATGAAGAGATTGTTTTGCAAAGCACTGCCATTGATATATAACGTGTGATTTTGACTCCATGCCCAATGGTACCCACTTGTTTCAGCCACTATAATCATTAAACTTGTTTTTATATTTGGCCTTTGTGTTTATTTATTGACAGATCCCTCTATGGTAGGAAAGAAGCTAACTTTCCTCTTGAAGATTGGTTTATAAGGTTACCTTGGACTATCCTTCCATAACCAAAGGAAAAATACGAGTGATAACAATGTGATTAATTGTTATTGATGTGAGGATGGACATAGTGGAAATTGAATAGGTGGTTGATTCAAGCATGCTTGGTATCATTTCTCTCCAAGTTGAGCTATTTTTTCAGTCTTCTCTTGATTTGATATTGTACTAGGGTGCAACAAAAGATGGTAGGCAGGTTGCTCATCATCAAAATCTTGATTTCAAAAATATTGAAAATTACATCAATGATGTTAGTAAGCGCAATGCAATTGGTTTGATCTATTATTAGACAAAACAATTATTACAAAAGCACGTGAATTATTTCCAATAGAAAATGTAAATCTACAAACAATTTATAAAGCAAATGTTCAGATTGAGCGATAAATTAAAATCAATTCCACATTAATAATATAAAAATTTAAAATTGAGCAATACATTTACAAATTGAATTTATAAACTAAATTAACAATTTATAAAATTAATTGCAAACTGAGTGATACATTAACTTGGCTCCCATTGTAAATTCACAAATCAAATTAATTAACGTTTTTTTGTCTTACACCCTAAGGGAATGTCTAAGTGTAATCCCAATGTGAGGTGTCTCTGATAGGCGGTTGGTGGTCTACAAAAGTTGTAGTTGATGAAAAACTTGTCACTAGGAAACAAACTATGTACTGCATGTATAACAACAAATATGCATGCTTTCATTTTCATAAAGAACTCCTGGTCATTGAAGTGTTCCTCAAATGAACAATTTGCAGAAAATAAAGAGAACTAGAACTATTTATGAACCCTACAATGTTCCCAGGAGTGCATGGAGTACCATCTATATATAACAAGTTATTCTTGTTAAAGTTTCTAGAAGCATAGCCATTCATGCACATACTATACATGCAAATGTTATGCTTGTATTTAACAATATTCAAATAGTTAGACTAACAATAGATAGGACCGCAAAATGGCATAAGTGCTATCAACTGTTTGGGAGGAACAAGTACATGTGAAAGGATAAACAACCCAAGATTTGCAACATTAATATTTAACTTGGAAATCATAAAACAATTACCACAAAAGGATAATTTGGTTCCAACATCAACAACACGTAGAGAAGACGACCAAGCTCCATACAAATCGCGGTTGTAAGAAGTTTTCTATTTACTTTGCAAATTCACAGGAAGGAAGAAATCATCTCTACCCTCCAACAATTAGACATATGACATTATGTACTTAGATTTTTTTTCTTTCAAATCATACTTTGAGTCACTAGAAATTTCATTTGATTGAACATTAATTTAGGATGAGACATAGTTGTTTTGGCTTCCAATTTTTTCAAAAAAGAGCATAGGGAAGTGTTCCTGCATGTCTTTTCTATATCACCTATTGGATTTTTCAATGCAGTAGGGGGTTATTAGACCATCAACATTGGGTAATCTATCATTAGTGTAATGGGTGAGTGTGACATGCAAAGGGTTCTCCTTCAACCCTTGACATTTTGAACAGCCACAAACTACTAGGGCATCATAAAAGAATTCTAACTCATGACGAATTACCATCTATGAACTAGGATTGCAACTTGAATATGGCTTGTTACAATTTGTGGGATAAAGTGCTACAACGTTTCATCTACAAACTGTTGCGATATCTTGCTCCTGAAAAGAGATTATGATATTTTTGAAACTAGTGGAATGTCTTGTGCATTTGAATACCAACCTGAATTGGGATCTTGTAATAAAGAATAAATTGATATTCAAATTCACATGGATAAGTAACATAAATTGAAATAAATAGTCAAAATATAAATAAAACCTAAACTTACTAGGGATGGAAAGGAAGAATTCATCGAACTTTGAACATGATGGAATGAGCTAGAATATGAAGAATTGGTCATTTGATACTACAAACTTTTCTCCTTGTATTTGAGCTAAATCAACAATCAATACACGTCTCTACAACCTTTATTTTGTTTCAAGAACTATATTACAATATGAATTCCAATATAGTTTGGAAACCATTTTGTAAGAATATTTAAGCAACATATATATATTATGAAATATTGTAATTGGTGTGGTTGAATATTAAAAGAAATTCTGAGATGAATATATAGTTTTAAGAGGACCCACAAAACCATAACATTTAAAAATTAAATCGGTGCGTCAAGTCAAGTATACATGCACCGCTATGCTCCAAAAGAGGAAACACACCAGCATTGAACAATGTTAAATGTATCGTGAAAGAACCTTCACAAAATCCCCCTCAGTAGAAAATATCCTCTACATTTGGTAGCGGATATTTATATAGGCATTTTACAAAAAAAATTGTTACGGTTTGTTTTAGAAACACAAGTGCACCAATATGTCATATGTATACATGCACTGATGCAAGATATTTTTTTAAAGTTGCAGGATCCTAGTTCTTAACAACAATAAATGCATTGTGAAAGAACCTCCGCAAAATCCCCTACAGTGGAAATTGTCCGCGACATTTGGTAGCATATATTTATACATGCATTTTTCACCAGTTTTTATTCAAGTGCATTTTGTAAACAAAAGCACATCAGGGCGTCATAAGTATACACGCACCGAGGCTTCAGATTTTGTAAACTCGCGGGATGTTGGTGAGTTTTATATATTAACGCACCAATACGACATGAACATAGGCGCACCAAAATGCCAAAATTAAAATAAAATTGCACAAGCTATTTTTTCCCTAAACTAAAAAAAGGGCAGCAATTTCAAGTTCAAAGACTAATTCTAAATTTTGTTTAAAAGCAAAAAAACTAAACATTAGTTCAATGTTTTACTCAAAATTTCAGGGGAGGGCTTTAGAAAAGAGACTTACATGGAAGTTGTTTGGAGCAACTGGATTATTTTAAGCATAAAAATTTATTAGGTATGGTGAATCAAACAAAACTATGGATAGTAAGAATTTCAAGTATGTAAAAATTATTGTTGACCTTATTATTTAGAATTTAACTAGATTTAGAAAAAAAAACTTCATACTCACCTTCAATCTTGCAACCCTTATTTTCTCGCTTCTTTCTTTTTGTTTTATGTGGTTGTGTTGTTGTTGCAACTATCCCCAAAAAAAATTTGTACATTTTTTAGGACCCCTTGAAAGTCTTAGTACATCTTAGGCACTTCGTGTTTTGAGTTTTAGCCTTTATGGTTTCTTCTATCTTGGAAAAGTTCCAAAGTTTCTTTTATTTCACTAAGGCAGAAATGGTTTTTGATCCTCCATGCAGATGATTTCCCAAGTTGGAGCCGCTGCAGCGGATAGTTTTTCATCTCAAAGCCGCTATGGCAGATGACTGTTTATTTTTAAGCTGCTACAGCGGGTGCACTGTTTTGTTTTGAGCCGCCGCATTAGGTGAATTTTCAATTGCGAGATGATACAGCAGGTAAGTTCTAGTTTGTGTATCGAAAACTTTTTTGATGTTTTTCCACCCCACTACGACGGAAGGATTTTCGAGTCATGCCCGCTACGGTGGTGGACTTCGTAATTTATCAATTTGTTTGGCCCCGGGAACCGCAACGACAGAGGCTTTATATTTGGTTAGCCGCTACGAAGGCTGCTTCCTCAATTGTAAGCCGCCATGGAAGGTGATTTCTCGGTTAGTGTCTCGGTCTATTTTTGAAGCCGCTACAATGGAAAGTTTCTAAGGTCTCGACCACAATGGCGGAAGCTCTTACAAGTTTGTTGCAAATTGTTCTCCGTTTCTTTAAGAACCACCATTACGAAAGTTTTTCCATTGGTACTGCCTCTACGGCGGAGGAGTTCTTTTGTCAAAGGCCCGATCCTTGTGAGGCCCGCTGTGGTGGAGGTCATTTAATCTTGGAGTTGCTACGGCGGATGGCATCCTGTTTTTCTCGCCGATGTGGTTTCAACTGCCGAGCCGCAAGGGAGATAGAGGGTGAATTGCGAAGTTGTGAGTCAGCAGTTGCGGTTGAGTTAGAGTAATCGAGCCACTGTGTTGGGGCTTTTTGCATGTTAAATTATGTCCTCCAACCCAAAGAATTGGTGCCAACGACATTTTTCCTGCACGAATATGTTGCAAAGGTTTTTAACCTCGAAAGCCTATTTATTTATTCACCAAGTGAAAATTTTTTTACCATTTTATTTTACAGAGAGGGTGAGGAGTTGTTAAGCATTTATCCTGTTCGTGTTTTTGTGCGGTTGGTAAAAAAATCATTTGTGGAGCTCACATGGTGCTTCCTTGCCAAGTTTTTTCAGCCGCGTGTCGAGCCTTCGTCCTGCCAGGTAGGTTTCAGTTTTTTCCTTCTCAATTGGTTGTTTGGATTAAGCCGTGGAGCTGTAGATCGTTGATATGACTACGTAGGGTTAGGTTAGGTTTTTAATCATTGCTTGGGATAAAAAGGGGTTTTTTTCCCATATATCTTCTTAGGATTCTCTTTTTCATCTTCAGTTTACCGTAGTCGCTACCTCCTTGCAAAATCATCAGTAGTCCAGAGGTGTTTCGCCCTCAGTCTGTTAGGTCAATGATGGACATTCAGAGAGCCAAGCTTCACGTCGGCATATAGCCAGTGTATATCCTACTCTTGGGCATTGGTGAAAGCCACATTTTTCTTGCTTTACGTAGAGCCTATAGGTTTTGGGTTTATATGTTATGGCCATGGGATAGTGGGCCCAATCTTTGCCGTAAGGCATCACCACCGTAAGCTAAAAGTTTTTGTTGCACCTGCGGTAGGGGGGGTATTGCCGAGTTGGGGTTTTTCTTCTAAAAAGTGAAAAGGTTGAAGCTTTCTCATGTCCAATGATTGTTGTGTCAACTGTAGCCCTGACCCTCATCGTGTGTTGTCTGTCCCAATGGATGGGAATGATAAAGTAAGACAGAATGAAGGTTTTGACTTGTTGGTATATGCTTATTCATTTTGCTTTCATGCTTTCATTCAAATATAGTCATTAGTTTATGATGCGAACGATAAGACAACTCTGTTTTGTCACAAGTACAACTCACCTTAGAAACCATTACAAAGAAAGGGAAGAAGAAGCCCAGGATTGTTGAGGATGATTCAGATTCAGAAATGGCTGAAGCTACGCCTGTGAAAAAGGTATAAATCATCTATGAGGATATAAAGGCCATAACTGGAGCTGAGCCCGATTTCAAGTGGGGTCAGATGTTCCACATGCTGAAGGAAGAGGAGGTCCCAGAGGCAGGGTTAGAATACCTGGTCGTGTATGAAAATATATTGCGATCTGGGATCACTAAGGTGGCTACAAGACCTAAAATTCTCTCATGTGCAGAAGTCATTAGGTGGATCTTTCCAATAGTAGATACCATAGGGATGATTATAAATGATGAGGAGAATAAGGGAGTGGCATATTTTGCACCTTCATTTATATCAGCAGCCTACAGTTTACCAGAAAAGGAAACCAGTGTGACAACATAATGGGTTAAAATCCTAAAGCTTGATTATACAACCACAATGAAGATGATGGTGGTTGAGGGAAAGATGTTCCAACACAAATAATATGCAGAGTATGAGACTGCTCATCTTCGGACTCCTTTCAGAGTAATAGCACTCATGTTGAGTAGAATCTACGATAGAGCTAATGGGAGACTTTATAATTTTGGTCGGATCCCACTTATGTCCTATGTAGCCATGGAAGGAAGAAATTTTAATTGGGCAGATATAGTGTCTAGGAACTTGGCCAAATGCATCAAAGAAAATCAGGAAGGCCTGCAGCAAATCAAATCAGAATTTTACATGTCTTCTTTTCTAATAGATTGCATACTCTATCGTCATAGGTTCGAGAAGCTAAACTGTGTGTGGAAAGGGGGATAGCCCCTATATACACAGCATACCAGATACTGGGGGCTCATAAGTATCATAGTCATTACTAGTTGATATGTGAAGAATTTATGAGACCCTTGTATCAGCTGATTTTTCTGGAAGAGTGTCCATGTTTTTTTGAGAGAGATTTAGAATCCATCAAGGAATATGGGGATTTATTTTTCTCCCAAGGAGGTACATATCTAAGGATGTATGCGGGAACCAAAGCCCCCTCATTGCTGCCCAAATACATAGCTGATTACATAGTGCACAAGGAAGTGGTTAGACAAGTTTTTTTGGATGGTTTTGGGAATTATTTGTTTGATTTGAAGAAGGTTGTGTTCCCATAAGTATCGTTTTATGTGGGAAGCTACAAGTTTCCCAAGGTTAAGGGAGCTCCATAATTCCTCAAGGAACTGGAGAATTTCTATTTCATAGAAAAGAGATTTCATCGAAATGACTCCCAAGGTAAGGTGACAGCTCATAAGGTAAATTTTGAATATACAGGCTATGTAGACAAGGAGGAACAAGTATACATGAATGTTTATAGCATGGCTGGTTTGAGCAAGCGTTTGAAAAAGAAGACCTCTGGAGTTAAGGGGAGCAACAGCAGCAATCCAAAACCGAACGAGCAAGAGGAAGAAGCTGCAAAAAAGGCAAAGGAAGAGAGTGCTTGCAGATTGGTAGTAGGAGTAAAGAATATCTTAGCTGAGGAAAAACATCGAGAAGAAGAAGAAGAAGCTGCCAGGAGAAGAAAATACAAAGAAAGAAGAAGCCATCCAAGGTAATATTGTTGAGCTAGAAAAGGCCATAGCTTAGGAAGCTTTGAATCCAGGACTAGAAGGACAAGACCTAGAAGATTGCATCTAGGAACAAAGTAAGAAAGATGAAGAAGATATAGGTGGTGAAGACCAAGAGCAGAGTCCTTCCCGAGATAACCCTGAAGCCCCCCCATCTACTTTAGGAACCATGCTTACAGGAGGCCATCTTCCCATAGTTGAAATGGGATTAGTACCATTTACCCCATCCAAAGAATATGATGTGGCATGTCTAGAGGACGTACAGTTCAATCCCAAAATGAAGTCAATCGTTTAGAGAATAGAAAAGAACCTGAAAAGGGGAGACCGACCCCCGGTCACCACAGTCATAGAGAGAACGGTTGTGAAAAATGTTGAAGATAATCCAAAGAAAATGGATTCCATGGGAATTGCATATGCATATGCAAATGCTCACAATATTGACAAACTCACAGAGAGCCTTGAGCAATTCAAGGGAAAAATGGCTGAGATGAAAGCAGTTTTGAAGAAAGAGGAAAGAGTCTGCAGGGAATCCAAGAGGAAGTATGAATATACTCTCTCAAACTATGAAAAGTTGCAACAAGATTACCAAAATATGGGAGAAGAACGGGACACTTTGAAGCAGTCCAACATGAACTTGATTAAGGAAAAAAGGGGTGTTGGAAAATAAAATTTTAGAGTTGGAAACACAAAAGTCTACAGCTGAATAGAAGGCAGGACAATATGAAACTCAAGTGGTGGCACTAGAGGCTCAAAAGAGGTCGTTGGAGGTGTTGCTGAAGGTAGCCAACAAACAAAGAACATATCTAGCACCTTTGGCAATGCATGCTCTTATTCTTAGGAGAAAAATATATCAGATGCAGGTTCTGATCGTAGAGGAGGTTTTGAAGGTCAGGAAAATAGAATCCTGACTAGAATAAATCTCAGTCATAGCTTCTCAATTCAAATACAAGACTCAGAATGTCATTGAAATCATTCAAGGAAGATTAGCATGGTTGTAAACAACCAAGGAGCCCCCAACAAATACACCAGTCAAAGATTTGGAGAGAATGCAACTTGAATACAAACTGATAGGTTTTGGTAATAAAGTTGTTGAGAAGTTGTTAGAGGAAGTCAAGAAAACTAAGGTACAGTGCATGGAGTTTTGTGAGAAGGTACTTGCAACCCACAACAGGTGCCAAACATCATCAAAGAAAAGGTTAAATGAACTTCCTGCACATGAAGAAAATTTGAAACAATTGCATGATAGATTGCAGGAAGATCAGTTGGGCATACAACTGATTAAAAGCTTGGACGACAAGGTGCTAAAAAGTGTAATTTCTCAAGCAGCAGTAAACAACTGTCGGTTGGAAGATCAGCTCCGATAAATTCCATCTAGAATGGATAACATAAAGGATAAGGATGCCAAGCATGAAGTTACTATCAAATTTTTGGAGCCATCGGACTTTGAGAAAATTGTTATGGATGCTATGGCATGGAAGCAGTTTATTGACGAGTTAGTCAGGTCCACATAAAGTGTTTTGTCTTATTGACACATGGGATACCTATTTTATTAAATTGAGCACATAGATATGTGGACAAACACACAACTCACAAAATAGATCACACAATTTACTCAGAAATTGAAGAATGAAACAGTGCAAAAATGGCTTGCAGCAGTGAATGCTTTCATTAATAAAAAAGTAATAAGATAATAATTACAATGAAGTACAATGGCTTTAATAGCCACATGAAATTCGAATCCACATGAGGAAATTCAAATTGATAGACTCTACTTGATTGTAGGTAACTAAGACCTTGTCTAAATCATAACCGGAGTTCATCGGAGCTCTAAAACACAACTCAAGTGTTACATTCAGTGTTGACTAAGGCTAACTGACTGTGGTAGGTGAGAAATGCACCCCTCATGAGTGCAGTCAAGTAAACCTAGCGCTAACTGAATGTAGAGGACTAGAACTAAATGTAACTGACTCCTAACTTAACTTGACTAGTCATTAACTGAACTGAACTGACCTTGGTTGGTTTCAGCACTCCCAGTGGCTCCTAAATTATAGGGATTGGTCTAGGAGGCTCCTAAACCGATACAATTAAGTGCAATCAGTGGCAGCAAGCCTCAATTAGTGTTCCCCACACTTTAGTAACTGAAACATGTTCCCCAATTAGGCCAAGTGGACCCAATGGTGCTAATGACTATAAATAGACTGGATGGACTCCCGATTTAGACATGACTCCTGATCTAGACATCTGACCAAATTTGGAAAAGGGAGGATTAATAATCCTAACATATTTTTGTAATATTTATATTTTTTTCTTAATTAGTGAGCACACTAGATGACAAACCCTTTTGTAACCGAATTGTAAAGGAAGCCCAAAGGGCAGGGAGATCAAAGGTCATTTGGAAATGTATAAGTATAGGTAAAATCGAATGAGAAAGGAATTTTCTAGCTTGCTTATGTGAAACACTTATTGTATGAGGAACTATTTCTGATTATAATAAATAAGATAGAATTTCTGTTGGAGAAGGAGCTGTTGAGTTTCAAATGCATGTTGTGTGGATGGCTAGATAGAACTATTTATGTGTTGGCTGGATATGCAATTAGTGAGATCGTTCTAGCTCTGAACTATTTCTTAGTAGTGAATGATTTCATTTCCTTGTTTTGAATCGTGTGCAACAAATGAGTGATGAATGTTTAAACAAACAATGAGCTATCTCTATGTTGATCTTTCTGTTGTTTTCTGTGTATAATGAATTATATCAGTTATCTGTAAGATTCTATATGTGTGGAATACAATACATTACTCATAAGAATTATCATCTTGCTCCCTAGGGATAGGTTAGTTAGTTATATAGGTTTAGTTTAGCTGTTATTTGATTTCTGTGATTCAGGAACAAAGGAGATAAGACGGGAGGTAAGAACCTATGCATTACAATGTGAACCCTTTGCTTCCTAATCAGGCTGCATTTAATTCTAAGCACTTGCATATCACTATAAAACATAAAATAAAATACACATAAATGGTGGATCAGGACGCAACAGGTAAAACAAATTTAAACCGTTACTGAACTCTACAGTAGCCAGACCATTAACCAGACGGATTCCCCATAGCAAACAATAAGCGAACTAATTGGGAGCGGTTATTGGGGAGAATCCCTACTGTCGATACCTAGGATTTTCCAGGCCTCAACAGGTTGCAAAATTTTACATTAGGGTTTAAATCCCTCTATCATTATACACAATTACAATTTCACCTTTTTGGGTAATTAGAATTGTTGACCTTGTGAATATATATAGAAACCATAGGGTGAGAAGGGGCCATCTTTTGGATTGAATGTGTAACCATGTCGTACTGTAATTTTTTTTGTTTTATTTTTTAATTTTTTCTATAAAAAAATGGATGTGTCAAAATTGGTGCATTTGTATAACAGGAACACCAGTCATGTGTTTCTATAGAGCACATCGGTAATGACATGCAGCAAGCAATGTTTTATCATTTTTTATTTCTCGGTTCTTTGTTATCATTGTGTTTATACAAATATAACACCGATAATGACTGGAATGCACCATTTTTTCCATATAATGGTCAATAATTTCCAGTAGTTCACAATGCATCTCTATTGTTGTAACACACCTGTGTGTTGTATTTAAAAAAGCACACCAATCTCACTCTTGTTTTCTAGTTTGAAGGTCTGTAATTTATTTCTATAAAATATTGATAGCTTATGTATTTAATGTTCCAGGTTGTTTATTGATAGAAAATGCATGGTATGAGTTCAATGAGCAATGAATTTAGTCGACATAATGGAAGTACATTCAGAATTATGAAGAAGGCAAGTAGTTTTGATTAGTTTTTGTATTTAAATTAATTTATTTGAATTATTTGTAATTGTCACTTAATATGTATTGGTTAATTTGTGACATGTCGATCCAAAAAAATAAGGAATCTTGATAAGATTCACATGCCCCAATTTGCAAAACAATTTTATGTTATTGAGGAACATTATGTTATATTTTATGTTAAAGTTTACAATTAATGACCAAGTGGGGTCAAGGATAATTTAATGTATTGCAGAATATTTTATTAATAAATAAATAAAAGATGAGACAACAACTTAGGGAAGCTTTTAAATGAGTGTTTACTGGTCACTTGGTGGAGGAGATTGGGTTGAGAGTAGATTGACATGTGGAAACATCCTCAAACTATTTCTAGTTGTTGCAGGTGGCAACTTCCCTATATTTGTGGTCATGATTCCCCAAGAAAGTGGAACAAGAGCAGGTGGCTCATTAAGTAAAAACTGACCCAAAATACTTAGGCATGCTAATAAAACTTCCCATTGAAGACAACTAAGGCTGCTCATTCTGGATTTGTGATCATTCCGAGTGAATGAAGTGCACATGTGAATTCGATGGAGGGGACTAGCTGAAGTAAGTTTGAGGGGATAAGTGCTGAAGACTGAACTTGTGCAACTATTCTAAGCTGAAGTTCTTACTGCTGTAAGCAGGACTAAGTTACTGCTGAACACTTAGTGGAGTTGTAGAGGATCTCAAGACTACATCTATCACCCAGTACTCTACCAGGAGGATCAGGAGGCAAGCTCGGGGGTCCTGAGAACTGCTGTTCAACTCTTCTCCAGGAGTTGGTTGGGAGTAACAGCCTCCTTAAGATGTTGTCACCTCATCTATTTGACAGGATCTAATTGTTTAAGTTCAGTTATTATTTTATTTACTGCATCAGAAAAGTTTAAGAGTTTTTGTATTATTATTATTAAGGATGATTAGGAAAAGTTATTTATGCTATGGAAGTTAGTAACTAGTTAGATTAGGGTAAACTAGTGAAATGTTTCTGATTTAATTGATAGATAAAAAAAATTACCTAAACTGTATTTTTCCACGCCTTTTGCAAGGCAGTACTCTAGTACAACAGATATATTTATTTCAGATAAGTAGATTTAGTAAAATTTGAATGCATATGCTAATGATTACTTTCTACAGAGTGTAATTATTTACAGAACTTAGTTGCATTTGTAATATCTACTCAAAGTATTTAGATTAACTAATTAAAGATAAGAGAATAAGTTTAAGATAATATATACTATTAAGTAAAATATTTTACTCAGTAAAAACTAGTAAAGCTATAAATTATAAATCTAGTAAGCAGACCTAACAAGTAATATAGGAACAATAAAATATTTAAAATAGGTTTAACTTAGTAAACAATATTTTAGGCTATCTAATTACCTAGTTAGTCATTCATGAGAATTTATAACCAGGTTTATTGAAAACAAAAGTACTAATGTTGTAAACCATTAGAAATAATTAGGGTTTACAAGAGATCTGTACTATCACACTAGGGTAAAATTCAAATTTACAAATACTAAAACCTAGAAAAGAATATTCCAGAAAACTTCTTTTAAAATATCCAAACTCAGTCCTATTTTCCAATAAAAATATAGTATTATTATTTTTATTTTCTATCAAATAATCCACAACCAAAGATTATCATTTCAAAATCTTTTGTTTTGAAACAATATTTCTTACTGATCAAATTAACCCTAAACATTGAAAAACTGAATTACAATCAGAATAACTAATACACAACTGGTACATAATTATAAACCAAACAACGATACTATAAATTTCAGCTGTAAGCTGTAAAACACAAGGTTTGGGCTTGCGACCTTTTTCATTTCACTGTCAAGGCTTAAAATCCTGTTTCAAAAACTATTTCTCAAGTATTACAGAACTCACAAAATTTAATTTAAAAACATCTATCTGTTCACGGCTTCGAGAGCCCTTCCCAAATCGAGAGTTGCTTTAAGCACGACCATAAAATGTTCTCTTAAAAACCCTTATAAATCCATATTTAACAACTCTTTGGCCTGACAGTAAAAGTCATGGATTGAAAGCCAGTTTACAAAATTTATTTTTATAAGTTCATTATGGATGAAAAAGCTTGAAAACAATTCCTCAAGTCTCGGCTGAGAGAGCCCGAGTTCCTCGTTACAAATAACCACTAGGGTTTTAAAAATAGAAATTAAAAAGAACAATCAGAGCCACTAAAGAACACGACATAACCAACAATCCACAAAACACTGCAGTTCTTTAAAAATCCACCATACATCTTGTGTAGGAGAAAACCCTAGGTGAAACCGAGGCTTACCAGTTTTGCAGTCCCCTGGGAAGTTCTGTTGATGAAGATTATGATACTTCGAGCCACCAAGAGGAGCCTGTGCAAACAAAAACCAGAAAAAGAGAGAGTTTAAGACTTGGTTCTATCAAAATTTAGATTTAATTGTAAACTCTTTTGGACAAGTTAAAACAAATCGTATTTTTTTAACCTTAGTCTCTTTCGGAAGCGCTACGAACTGGTTAGAACCTCGCCAGAGAGTTTTCTTTTTACTGTTTCAATGGTCAAGGGAAAACCCCAAGAGACGATTTGGTAAGGTTAAAAAAGACGATGAGGAAACAAGCAAATAAAACTAGATGCAACTCTTTCCTTCATAATTTCTTTCCCACATTGCACAGTAAGAAAACCCCCACAGTCATTCAAGACGACGACGAAACCAGTCCCGACGTTCAACACCTCTTTGACAGTCAACAATACCTTTGGAAAACAACAAGTTATCTACTCTACACAAGCTCACGAGGGTATGAAGGTCTGTGTACATATCTCTTTGGAGGTTCGACAACGACCATGGCGGCCACGAGCTCCCAGCTTGACCACCCCTCCACCAAAGAAACCCAATACAATGTAATGTTAGGGTTTGGACAAGTTTTAAGTTTTAACAAAGTCAACAAACTTAACTCCTCAATCATCAACCATGTGTCCTCTAAATATTTTCGCAATCATGGGTTTTGAACTATAATCGAAATCCTGATTCTAATTTGCACAAATCATTGGAGGTGTAAAGTCAAAACCTTATCATTAGTGCATAGTAATAATAGTTTTATTTTCCTAGTTTTAACCATAGGATAATAAAAACAGTTTTAAACTTGCTCTTACTACTAGACAAGTTGGAATAATAATATTTTAGCTATGCTTTTCATAGTATTAAACAAATGTCTACACTTATATAGTAGTAAGACATCTTTGATGGGGGTAATTTAATCCTCCCTAGAAGTACCTAACAATAAGTTCTTGGATTTTGGAAAGTGATTCTTTTATAATAGATTTTTATGTATAGTTTAACTATAGCATAAGCAGTTATAAGTTTTCCTCTAAACACCTACTATGATAATAATACTTTTAGAAAGCACAATATATAACCATTGTAAATTGAAAGTTCGTATAAAACTAGGTTTATATACTAGGGTTTTAGGTAAAATACATGTTCAGAAGGCTTACTAATGGAGAGTTTTTAAAGATTTACAAAAACTCAAATAAATATGAACAATACCATAAATTAACCTTTGCACAACAATGTGTAGATAGGGTTACAAGCACGTGCAACATATCTTCCCTTTTATAAAAGCACTAGGTCCTTATGTTCCTATGGATAGAAGTAGAATTGTTTTTAAACGTATTGAAATTGAAACATATCAGCATATAGTTGAAAAATACAAGAAGGAAGAATTAATTAGATCCCATTTTGGTGCTAAACTTAACTATACATAACCCATCCTTTCACAGTTTTGTTTTACCATCTTTATGCAGTTTGATAACATTAGCAATACCAACATTACCTCTTACAGGGTCAAGCTGCAAACAAACATTTTATTTACTAGCATTTTATCCTATGCTAGTGGAGTATCATTATTGATCTGGAATTTTACTGGAACAAACTTCTTACCTATTTAGAACTTGTAACAGAACCATCATTCCACTGTGTTAGCTGTAAGCTAAGTAAGCCCTGATCTCATCTAAGATTCTTTCCTACTTGACAAAAGAGGATAATAACACACTTAGCATCGGATTAAGATACAGTATTCTTTTCTCACCTTCTGAAAAACATAAACTGTTGTGTTTAACATTCCTGACATAGTACTTTAAGATAAACTAATAATTTATACAGGTCCAATGAAAATAAATGCTCTTTTTTATTTATAACTGTTTGAGTATCCGCTAATAGTTAATGGTTCATTGGCAATGACAAACTTGACATTTTATGTTACATGAAAAATTTTAAATTTTTATGAATTTTTGGGTTATTACATGTGGTATCAGAGCACAAGGTTCAAACACTAGGCCTAACTATGGCTCAACATGCATAAATAGAACAATAGATTTAAAACATGCATACTGATTTTTTTTTCTTTTGAATTATACTTCCAGAGAATTTTTCTGAGTTAATTGCAGGTACAGAAATATTGGAAGAATATGCGGATGAGGAGTCCCCCTATACTGAACGAAATAATTTTCAAAGAGAACCTATACAAGAAAAAATAACTAATAATTCTTCTGAACTACTACAAACAGTTAAGGAATTAAGAACAGAAATGGAAACGGTCAAAAAGGAAAATGAGAGAATTCTGAGAGCTCAGGAGAAGCTAAATCGGATCTTGATGGAAATATTTCAAAATGAGGAAAAAGATAGAGTCTGAAGATATGCCTTACAAACATAAAGATAAAAAGACTAAACAGTGTAAAATCGAAAGTAGCTCATCTTTTGAGGTGTATGGTGATTCACATAAAAAGAATTATCAAAATACTAGTGATAGCAGTGAAGATAATCATTATACTAGGAAGAGAAAGTTTAAACCTCATGAAGAAATCTCTGGAGAATTCAAGAAAATCAAGCCACCAACTTTTAATGGTGAAACTGAGAAGGGAGAAGAGGCAGAGTCATGGCTGTCTGGGATGAAGAAATATTTTCAAATTTATAACTACTCTAATCAACTGAAAGCCAGAATGGATATTTATAACCTCACTGGGAAAGCAGATATTTGGTGGCAGGACCTAAAAAGAGTAAAAGGCATTAGGGAGAAAAACATTAATTGGATTACATTTAAGAAATATTTTAAGAAGAAATTTTTGTCTGAACAGTACTATGAGGAGAGGGCTAAGGAATTTTACGAACTAAAACTGAGAACAATGAATATGAAAGAACTAAATAGTAAATTTCTAAGTCTGCTTAGGTATGTGTTGTATATTGTGGACGAGAAGCCTAAGGTACATCGGTTTCTCAGCTATTTACCTTATCATATAAAAGACAGAATTGAGTATGACAATCCGAAAACTTTAGAAGAAGCAATGAGAAAGGCGAATTTCTGTTATGAACAGAATTGCAAAAAGGAAAGTATGATAAACTGGAAGGCCAAAAGAACTAATAATTTTGAACAGAAGAAGAAAGGTTTTGTAACTAACCGAAATTTTTAGAATAATAACATGAAATTTTCCTAGCAAAAATTTCCAAGAGAACAAAAGTAATTCATAGACAAATCCAAATGGTCAAAGAAATAAAGAATCTGTTAATAATCATAGTAACTATACCAAGAATTTTGAACGAAAGGAACCAATAAAGTGTTGGGAATGTAATGGTCCTCATTATGCATCAGTTTGTCCCAACCGAAAGAAGATTGTTAACAACATACACACGATACAGGAGGATATGACTGTTGGTGATCTAGCAAGGACAATGCCCAGGATCAATGCAGCACTAGAGAATAGGCAAGCGGATTATCAAACTTCCATGGTGGAAGTGGAAGGTAAGCTAAATCAAATACCTACATCTATTTTAATCGATTCAGGGGCTAGTTTAAGCTATATTTCTCTCGATTTAGTAGAAAAGTGTAAGTTATCATTAGAAAAGTTTGCAGAGTCTTGGTTAGTCCAGCTAGCTACTGGTGGAAAAAGAAAGGTGATGAGCTTTGTTAAGAATTGTACAGTAAAAATGGATCAGTTTGAAACCTCTGCTAAGCTTAATGTTTTACCTTTAGGTTCATGTGATATATTAATATGTATGGATTGGTTAGAACAACATAGGGTAATCCTGAACTGTTTTGATAAAACATTTACTTGCGTAAGTAGTGATGGAGAACTAATAAATGTAAAAGGAATCCCTAGGAAAACAACTGTAAGACAAATTTTTGCTTTGCAGCTTAAGAGAGCTATTTGGAAGAGCTATAAAGCATTTGCTGTAATAGAAATTAACGAAGAAAATACTAGTAACAAGGATAAATTAAAACTAGAAGATATTTCGATCCTAAGGGAGTATTCAGATGTATTTTCGAAATAAGTTTTGGGACTTCCTCCGAAGAGGGAGCTAGACTTTACTATTGAGCTGGTACCTGGTGCAGTGCCTAGCTCAAAAGCCCCTTACAGGATGAATATACTGGAATTAAATGAACTAAAGTCATAGTTAAAAGAACTCATTGATAAGAATTACATTAGACCCATTGTGTCTCCCTAGGGAGCACCTGTTATTTTTGTTAAGAAGAAGGACATAACTCTACGATTATGTATAGATTACCGTCAACTAAATAAAATGACTATCAAGAACAGATATCTGTTACCCCACATAGATGATCTGTTTGATTAACTATGTGGAGCAACGGTATTTTGAAAGATTGATTTACGATATGGTTACCACCAGGTCCGAATCAAAGATGAATTCATCTTTAAAACAACTTTTAGGACCCAATATGGTCATTACGAGTTTGTCGTTATGCCATTTGGGCTTACTAATGCCCCAACTATTTTTATGTGTCTGATGAATAATGTAATACATAAATATATTGATAAGTTTGTGGTCGTATTCATTAACGAAATCTTAATTTACTCAAAGTCTGAAGAAGAACATAAAGAACACTTAAAAATTGTCTTACAAGAGTTACGAGAACATCAACTCTACGCAAAATTTAGTAAATGTGACTTCTTTAAGGATAAAATTCAGTATCTGGGTCATGTGGTGACTAAAGAAGGAATTTTTGTCGACCCTGAAAAGATAAAGGAAATTGAGGAATGGCCAGTCACAAAAGACGTAACTGACGTCTGATCATTCATGGGGATTACTGGATATTATTGAAGATTTATCGAAGGGTTTTCAAGAATTGCAAATCCCATAACTTCTTTACAGAAGAAAGAGAAGAAATTCGAGTGGAGTCAAAAGTGTGAAGATAGTTTTAAAAAGTTAAAAACATTATTAACTACTGCACCAATCTTAAGAATTGTTGACCCTAATAAAGATTTTATAGTATGTACTGATGCATGTAATGACGGTTTAGGTGGAGTTTTAACTCAAGAAGGACTTGTCATTGCTTATGAGTCTAGGAAGCTGAATATTCATGAGAAAAATTATGCGACCTATGACTTAGAGTTAGTTGCTGTCATACATGCCTTAAAAATGTGGTGTCATCATTTAATAGGAAGGAAGTTTATATTAATGATAGATAATAAAGGGTTAAAATATATGTTGGATGAACCTAACTTAAATGCTAGGCAAGCTAGATGGCTAGCTTTCCTTAGCGAATACGTTTTTGAAATCCAACATATTAAAGAAAAAGAAAATAAGGTTGTTGATGCATTAAGCAGAAATGCAAAACTGAATTTTACAGCAACAATAAGCACCTATAAAATAGATTTAGAAGAACAACTAGAAGATGGAATAGGACAAGATGAAAATTATCAGAAATTACAAGAAAAGGTAAGAGAAAATTTAATACAAAGTCTAAGTACAGGGTATATCTTGAACAAAAAAGGATTATTATTGTTTAAAGATAGACTATATGTACCTAATGTACCTAATATTAAGTTGCTAATTTTAAACGAAATTCATAAAACTCCTTATTTACGGCGTCCAGGTTATCAGAAAACTATAACCATGCTAAGACAGGATTATTTCTAGCCAAACATGAAAAATGAATTGGTAGAATACATTGCTGAGTGCTTTGAATGTTATCAAGTAAAGACTAAACATCAACATCTAGTTAGGATACTTCAACCATTGCCTATTCCTAGCTGGAAGTGGGAGATAATTAGCCTTGATTTTATCACGGGACTACTTAGAAATCAAAACTTAAATGACTCAATAATGGTAGTTCTTGATAAATTGAGCAAAGCAACTCATTTTATACCTGTAAAAACTACCTATAAAGCTGCAAATATTGCTGATATTTTCTTAAAACAATTTTTTCGGTTACATGGAATACTGAAGGCAATAATTTCAGACAGAGACCCTAAGTTTACGAGCAAGTTTTGGAAGTCTTTGTTTAAAGGATTAAATACTACATTAAACTTCAACACCTCTTTTCATCCTCAAATAGACGGACAGACTGAAACAGTAAATCAGGTATTGGAGGATCTACTAAGAATGTATGTAAAAGAACAACCAAGTAAATGGGAAGATTACTTACACTTGGTAGAATTTGTTTACAATAATCACTATCAAGCCTCAACAAGGTATAGTCCTTTTGAAATTTTGTATGGCAGGAAATGCAATACCCCCATCTCATGGAGTAATCCAGTGGATAGGATCATATTAGGGCCTAAATTATTAAAAGAGATGGAGTTAATTGTAAAACATGTACAAAGCAACTTGAAAGTTGCACAAGATCGACAGAAAAGTCAAGAAAGTCTTAAACGAACTCCAAAGGAGTTCCAAGTAGGTGAACATTTCTTTATTATGGTGAGACCTAAAAAGAGTTCTCCGAGGTTAGGTAGTTGTGCTAAGTTAGCACCTCGATATTGCGTACCTTTTGAAATATTGTCCAGGATAGGACATGTAGCATATTAGTTAGCTTTACCTCCAAATTTAAAGGTTCACAATGTTTTTCATATTTCTGTATTAAAAAAATATGTACATGATGCTACTCATGTTATTAACTGGAATCATGTGCAGGTCGAACCCGAAGGATATTTTCTGGTGGAACCAGATTGTATCCTCGAAAGGAGGGACATCTCGCTTCGGAATCGCACCATTGGTCAGGTGAAGGTGCAATGGAAGTACCTTAGTCTAGAAGAAGCCACCTGGGAATTGGAAAGTCATATGTGGGATGCATATCTAGTTCTATTCCAGGGAAATTTTGAGGATGAGGAATAAATAACATCGAGGACGATGTTATAAATTAAGGGGGTGTGTATGTCACATGCCCCAATTTGCAAAACAATTTTATGTTATTGAGGAACATTATGTTATATTTTATGTTAAAGTTTGTAATTAATGACCAAGTGGGGTCAAGGATAATTTAATGTATTGTAAAATATTTTATTAATAAATAAATAAAAGATGAGACAACAGCTTAGGGAAGCTGTTAAATGAGTGTTTACTATTCACTTGGTGGAGGAGTCTGGGCTGAGAGTAGATTGACATGTGGTAGCATCCTCAAACTATTTCTAGCTGTTGCAGGTGGCAACTTCACTATATTTGTGGTCATGATTCCCCAAGAAAGTGGAACAGGAGCAAGTGGCTCATTAAGTAAAAACTTACCCAAAATACCTAGGCACGCTAATAAAACTTCCCATGGAAGACAGCTGAGGCTGCTCATTCTGTATTTGTGATCATTCTGAGTGAATGAAGTGTACATGTGAATTCGATGGAGGGGACTAGATGAAGTAAGTTTGAGGGGATAAGGGCTGAAGACTGAACTTGTGCAGCTATTCTAAGATGAAGTTCTTACTGTTGTAAGCAGGACTGAGTTATTGCTGAACACTCAGTGGAGTTGCAGAGGATCTCAAGACTACATCTCTCACCCAGTACTCTACCAGGAGGATCAAGAGGCAAGCTCGAGGGTCCTGAGAACTGCTTTTCAGCTCTTCTCCAGGAGTTGGTTGGGAGGAACATCCTCCTTAAGCTGTTGTCACCTCATCTATTTGACAGGTTCTACTTGTTTAAGTTCAATTATTATTTTATTTATTGCATCAGAAAAGTTTAAGAGTTTTTGTATTATTACTGTTAAGGATGATTAGGAAAAGTTATTTATGTTGTGGAAGTTAGTAACTAGTTATATTAGGGTAAGCCAGTGAAAAGTTTTTGAGTTAATTGATAGATAGAAAAATGACGTAACTGTATTTTTCCACGCCTTTTGCAAGGTAGTACTCTAGTACAAGAGGTATATTGATTTCAGATAAGTAGATTTAGTAAAATTTCAATGCATATGCTAATGATTACTTTCTACAGGATCTATGTAATTATTTACAAAACTTATTTGCATTTGTAATATCTACTCAAAGTATTTAGATTAACTAATTAAAGATAAGAGAATAATTTTAAGATAATATATACTATTAAGTAAAATATTTTACTCAGTAAAAACTAGTAAAGCTATAAATTATAAATCTAGTAATCAGACCTAACAAGTAATATAGGAACAATAAAATATTTAAATTAGATTTAACTTAGTAAACAGTATTTTAGGCTATCTAATTACCTAGTTAGTCATTCATGAGAATTTATAACCAGGTTTACTGAAAACAAAAGTACTAATGCTGTAAACCATTAGAAATAATTAGGGTTTACAAGAGATATGTACTATCACACTAGGGTAAAATTCAAATTTACAAATACTAAAACCTAGCAAAGAATATTCCAGAAAACTTCTTTTACAATATCCAAACTCATTCCTATTTTCTAATAAAAATACATTATTATTATTTTTATTTGCTATCAAATAATCCACAACCAAAGATTATCATTTCAAAATCTTTTAATTTGAAACAATATTTCTTACTGCTCAAATTAACCCTAAACATTGAAAAAATGAATTACAATAAGAATAACTAATACACAACTGGTACATAATTATAAACCAAACAACGATACTATAAATTTCAGCTGTAAGCTGTAAAACACAAGGTTTAGGCCTGCGCCCTTTTTCTTTTAACTGTCAAGGCTAAAGCCTATTTCAAAAACTACTTCTCAAGTATTACAAAACTCACAAAATTTAACTTAAAAACATCTATCTGTTCACAAATCTGAGAGACCTTCCCAAATCGAGAGTTGCTTTAAGCACGGCCATAAAATGTTCTCTTAAAAACCCTTATAAATCCGTATTTAACAACTCTTTAGCCTGACAGTAAAAGTCATGGCTTGAAAGACAGTTTACAAAATTTATTTTTATAAGTTCATTATGGCTGAAAAAGCCCGAAAACACTTCCTCAAGTCTCGGCTAAGAGAGCCCGAGTTCCTCGTTACAAATAACCACTAGGGTTTTAAAAACAGAAATTAAAAAGAACAATCAGAGCCACTAAAGAACACGGTCGAACAAACAATCCACAAAACACTGCAGTGCTTTAAAAATCCACCATACATCTTGTGCAGGAGAAAACCCCAGGTGAAACCAAGGCTTACCGATTTTGCAGCCCCCTGGGAAGTTTTGTTGATGAAGATTATGGTACTTTGAGCCACCAAGAGGAGCCTGCGCAAACAAAAACCAGAAAAAGAGAGAGGTTAAGACTTGGTTCTATCAAAATTTAGATTTAACTATAAACTCTTTTAGACGAGTTAAAACAAATCGTATTTTTTTTACTTTAGTCTCTTTCGGAAGCACTACGAACTGGTTAGAACCTCGTCGGAGAGTTTTCTTTTTACTGTTTCAGTGGTCAAGGGAAAACCCAAAGCCATGATTTGGTAAGGTTAAAAACCACGAGGAGGAAATAAGCAAATAAAACCAGATGCAACTCTTTCCTTCAGAATTTATTTCCCACATTGCACAATAAGAAAACCCCCACATTCATTCAAGACGACGGCGAAACCAATCCCAACGTTCAACACCTCTTTGACAGTCAACAATACCTCTGGACAACAACAAGTTATCTACTCTACACAAGCTCACAAGGGTATGAAGGTCTGTGTGCATATCTATTTGGAGGTTCGACAGCGACCATGGCGGCCATGAGCTCCCATCTCGACCACCCCCAACCAAATAAACCCAATACAATGCAATGTTAGGGTTTGGACAAGTTTTAAGGTTTAACAAAGTCAACAAACCTAACTCCTCAATCATCAACCACGTGTCCCCTAAATATTTTCGCAATCATGGGTTTTGAACTATAGTCGAAATCCTGATTCTAATTTGCACAAATCATTGGAGGTGTAAAGTCAAAACCTTATGATTAGTGCATACTAATAATAGTTTTATTTTCCTTGTTTTCGATTTCCTCGTTTTAAACATAGGATAATAAAAATAATTTTAAACTTGCTCTTACTACTAGACAAGTTGGAATAATAATATTCTAGCTATGCTTTTCATAGTATTAAACAAATGTCTACACTTATATAGTAGTAAGACATCTTTGATGGGGGTAATTTAATCCTCCCTAGAAGTACCTAACAATAAATTCTTGGATTTTGGAAAGTGATTCTTTATAATAGAGTTTTATGTATAGTTTAACTATAGCATAAGCAGTTATAAGTTTTCCTCTAAACACCTACTATGATAATAATACTTTTAGAAAGAACAATATATAACCATTGTAAATTGAAAGTTCGTATAAAACTAGGCTTATATACTAGGGTTTTAGGTAAAATACATGTTCAGAAGGCTTACTAATGGAGATTTTTTAAAGATTTACAAAAACTCAAATAAATATGAACAATACCATAAATTAACCTCTACACAACAATGTGTAGATAGGGTTACAAGCACGTGCAACATATCTTCCCTTTTATAAAAGCGCTAGGTCCGTATGCTCTTATGGACATAAGTAGAACTGTTTTTAAACGTATTCAAATTGAAACATATAAGCATATATTTGAAAAATACAAGAAGGAAGAATTAATTAGATCCCATTTTGGTGGTAAACTTAACTGCACATAACCCATCCTTTCACAGTTTTGTTTTACCATCTTTATGCAGTTTGATAACATTAGCAATACCAACATTACCTCTTACAGGGTCAAGCTGCAAACAAACATTTTATTTACTAGCATTTTATCCTATGCTAGTGGAGTATCATTCTTGATCTTGAATTTTACTGGAACAAATTGCTTACCTATTTAGAACCTGTAACAGAGCCATCATTCCACTGCGTTAGCTGTAAGCTAAGTAAGCCCTGATACCATCTAAGATGCTTTCCTACTTGACAAAAGAGGATAATAACACACTTAGCATCGGATTAAGATACAATATTCTTTTCTCACCTTCTGAAAAACATAAACTATTGTGTTTAACATTCCTGACATAGTACTTTAAGATAAACTAATAATTTATATAGATCCAAAGAAAAGAAATTCTCTTTGTTATTTATAATTGTTTGAGTATCCACTAACAGTTAATGGTTCATGGGGAATGACAAACTTGACATTTTATGTTACATGAAAAATTTTAAATTTTTATGAATTTTTGGGTTATTACAATTCTTACCAATCTAAGTCCAGAAGAGTGTAAAATGTTGATGGAAAGGTTGCAGAGGGATGAATCAGAGGAATAAAAAATAATTCAATGTGTGATTATTCATTTAAATTTGAGTAATGATATACTTAATAATATTCACTAGTACTATGTTTCAAATAGTTAATATATTTCACATATGTTGAAAGTTAATGTCATCATATGAAAAAAAGCTATAGAAGATGCAAATGATTATCAGCTGATCCTTAGCTCATCTAGAGTGGTGCTGGAAGTTAATGGAAGGGGGAATTTTTCATAATACTATGAGGGATGTAGTGGAAGAACATACAAATGTAGTTTTCACTTACAATACATAAACAATCAAATGATTCAAAAAAATTGGTCGTATGTAAACTACAAGAGTTGTTCCAAGAGAAATGGTCAAATATTGTTGTAGCATTTGTCCTTATTTTTTGATACAAAATCTGGATTGGGATATTTATTGGAAATATGGAAATCAATATATGGTATTTTTCTTCTAGACCACTTCATTCATACCTCCTGTCGGAAGTAGCTTGTGGTGTTTCTGCATGCTTTGAGGCAATTAGCTACAGATGGTTAATGAATCATCCCCTTTAGTTAACAGGTGGTCGTATACGCAGTGTTGTTCAGGGAAGAATTCCATAATAATACTCTTGCTTCTAGGACTATTCTTCCAGGATATTCTGAATGCACATTCTTTGTAAAACTAAGAGGTAGGATGTATCTTCCATCATTGCACCTACTGTGGAATCTCAAAATTCAAATGCTTATAGTCTAAATGTTTTTTCTCTGTATGCATACCTATTGTGGTAGGAATCAAGAAGGGGAAAAAGTCATGTTGACACTATACATGATTCCCTCTGGCTCTTTCTTGCAGCTCCTCTTGTGAGTTCAGTATCTCGGACATGTAATGCTGTTGATTTGACATTTTTTGGGTTATCAAAGTGGAAATGTTTTTTGATTGTATGGCCATCCTGGGATCTTGGTGATTTGTCATCAATTCTTTGCTATACACCATGAATTCTTCATCTATGGAATCTCTTCTCTCAGCATGTTGTACAACTTGGTTATTGTGTAAACAAACAAGAGAATGTAAACAATCACTTCAATGTTGTGGAACTCAACAGAGAATAGTCCAATTCTGGTGTATTTGATGAATCGTTATCCCCTGGCGCATGTGACAGTATTATCTATTTTAATAGATGCTTTTCTCCCTCTCAAGGAGGATGTGATGATAAAAGGAACCTCAAGAAGCAAGGCGAGAAATTCAAAATAGATAACGAGAATCCTCAAAATAAAGAATTTTGTTTATGTGGACATGAAAGCCCATCTGTGAAGTTGTCTCGTCATAGTGAAGCAAATCATTCGGCGAGGGGATTGTGTTGGAAACTGCATAGACATAAAGTTTCAAAAGGATCTTCATTGACTTCTTTAAAAAAATGGTTTACAGATATTGTTCCTATGGAGATTGCGGAGAAATGACTCAAATATATTAGAGAAGAATTGTGAACTATAGCCTTTAAGTGCAACACCCAGAAGCAGAGGTAAAATTTAGGATGGAAATCGACTTCAAAAACTGCCAGGCACATTCCCAGACTACATACCAGTGATTGTATTGGAGTTGAAACACTTGTAAGGTTGCTGAAAAATTATTCTAGAATTCATGAGGTATGTTCACATCAATTATTGTTTACACCCATTAAGCTTTTTTATGAGATATTTTCCTTTGCACTATTGCATAGCTTGAACAGTTCCACTGTTGATCTTGGAAGTCTATGAAGTGTTTGAAAATTTGTGTGAACAATAGTTTTTCATCAATGATCTGGATTGTTCCTTCTATATTGGATTTGTGTTGGATATTATCTAATATTTGATATGAGAAAAAAACATTTTTTCTTAAGAGGATGAATGTATTGAGTTTAATTTTGGAGTTGTTTATGGCTAGTTTGTATAGGCTATAATTGGAAAACTTTATCTACAAGTTTTAGATAGATATGGATCCTTTTAGTAGGAGATATGAAATTCTATTTAGCATTTACAGAATGTAATTTCTTGAAACTGAACACAACAGACTACAACAATGATTTTGTCCATATTCGACTCAACGGTATCACTGGCATTTCATGTTTGCTCTGTAATTCATGTTATGAGAATCTGAGACTCTGAGAGATTAAAAGAAATACACAAAATCACTCTCGGTACACTCCTAGATTGAAAATGGTAGTAGTAGAAGAATAATCAACCAACATATAGTGGACAAAACAAAAGGATAATAAAGGAAGAGTGGAAAGTATTAATAATAGGTGATGTAATGATGAATCCATAAGAAAATTTAGTATTTACCTCAACTTTTTTAGTCCCTTGTAGATAGTTAAAAAAATACAAAATATTCCCACAATTTCCATACATTTTGATGTATCGTAACAACACAAGGGTTTAAGACAAGCAAGGATGACAATAACCTTAAGTGACAGAAAAATAGAAGCCCTTCAAATGGATATTAGAGATGTGAAGGTAAAGAGATTAAGAGAAGCATGGAGATGGAAGGAATGACTTACACATGCAATGAGAGATGCAACACATTACGGATGACTGAAGGTCAAAGTAGACTTGGATGACGATTAATTAGATGAAATCAAAACAACTATCAATGTTCTGTAGTTCTAGTTGGCATGGTATTTGTGTTAGTTTCCCTACTTCACAAAGTGGCTAGGGGGAGGCAGAGAGAGGTTAGATGCTGAGGGAAAATTGTTCATGCTCCCTAAATCTTACTATTATCCACTCACCAAGCTCCATTCTTCATTTCATTTTGCAGGGATGGTAGATGAAATTGTGCATGTTGCCGGTAGAATTTGGATGTGTAGGATTATGATGATATACACTATTCAAGTGTTGCATTTATACTCTTATAGTACTCTAGTAACCAGGTAAATTTTTAGAGATTAACATCAACTGAAAACTATGTACAACTAACAGGAAGAATCCATCTCAAGTAATACAACCTGGTCATTGATCATGACCACAACTTACCACTTGGACCCTCATTGAAATTTTTATCCTATACACATTAAAAATAACATATACATAAGGACCCTTGGACCCTTGAGCAAATATAAGGATTACTATAACTATTTTTCAACAGGATTCTCCATGATATCTTCTTGATTTTCAGCATCACCATTTTTGTGGTTGCTTCATAATATTTGCTTGGTGCCCTATTTTCCTCTACTAATAGATAACCATGTACTTTCTAAATATTAACACCTGACAACTCAGACCCCTAATATAATCCCTTTCATAGCCTAAAAATTTTATCCCAGACAAAAGCAAAACTTTCAAAAATATAAGATGATCATGCAATACACAAAATGTTGATTATGAACAATGCTAGATGGGTAACAATTCAATGCCAAACTAATCAACCTTCATGCAACCAAGGAAAACCAACAACTCACCTTTGTAATATTGAATACCACAAACTTGCAATCAGGAAGTATGTTGACATACCATGCAGACAAGTTAGATGTCAAATTCTGAATGGTGATAGTTATATTAGATCTAACATCCCTGGTTGAAATAAAAGTAGCACATGGCCCTTGTTTTATTCTATAAAAATGTGCATGTAGCATCACCTGAGCTACACTTTTTGATCAAGCAAATTCAAACTCTTTGGCAATGAACAACATTCATTATCCCCATAAAGTGAAGTTCAAATTATATTTCAAGATGAAATAACTTCACCTAATGTACACAATTTTATTGTTATGCACCTCCCTTAATGCCAACTTACTAAGACCACCATGAAAAATATTAAATACCTCTTGAAAAGAACCTAATGTGAAATTCCCAGGATTTCCCAAACCTAAGGCATTGTTGTAGAGCTCGTTTTCCACTAGTGTCTTCTTCTGAAGGCTATGGATCCTCTTCTTTGTCTCCTTTAGTGCACCATCATGGTTTCCATCTGATTAGAGATCCCCATCTGCTAAATACTTCCACAAACCCTCATCGCTTTCCATGCCATTACCAAAATTATGTTTGTGTATGCTTCGTTCTACATTACTTGTGATCACCACAATAATGAAGAGTTTTCTTATGGACATTTCTAACTGTTTTCTTCAAAGTTTCTATAAGGGATGCATATGTCACGGATTTCTAAGCAGCACATTTGTGAATGTATAATTTGATACATTTACCTGATTAATGTATAATGGGTCATTTGGTTTGATACAGGTGCTTGGTATTCCTTGGGATGTTGACGCTAAGGGTTTACATGATTATATGGGCAATTTTTGAGATCTGGATGATGCAATTGTGATGAGGGTAAGTTTCAATAGCCATATATTCATAGCAGGTACATGATCTTAGAATGCACACAGCACTCAAATAATTCATAGTGGTTACATGGAAATAGTTCTTTTGGACCAATATATACTTCTCTCACCATAATGCAAATATATGCTCATGAAAATATAAAATATTTGTAATGAGTATACATAGAGCAGTGTTGAGGATGGTCTAATATCCATTGCAAGGATACTTTATCCCAACATTATCATTATCTCACAGAAAAGACAAGGGGCAATATTCCTAAGATCTGAAAGGCATTATTGATGCCTGGAAAAATCCCAGGTACCTACAGTAGGGATTCTCCCCAATAACCATTCCCAAATAGATCACTTATCGTTTGGTATGGGGAATCCGTCCGGTTTGCAGTCCGGCTACCGTAGAGTTAAAGTAAAGTTTTAAATCTCTTTTATCGGTTGCGGCCCGATCCACCATTTATATATTTTATCTTTTATGTATGAAATGCAAGTGCCTAGATTAAATGCAAGTAATAGAAACATAACAACTAATCTAAATCTATTCTAGCCTATCCCCATGGAGAAAGATTGATATTAAATAAGAATGAATGATGTACTGTATTGTTTACATAAAGAACTCTACATATAACTGATAAATCCAAGATACATACATACAGTAGAAAGTTAACACAGAGATAGCTCAATGACATTAAAACATTCGTCATTCATTATTGCATAAGATTCATTACATAACATAAAATCAGTCATAACTCATAAATATTTCAAAGGATTAGGAATGATCTCACAGAATGTATATCGCACTAAAGAAAGAAATAGTTCTCTATTAAGCTTTACACAACATGCTTTGAGGCTTATGCAATACTCTCTCCAACAAAAAATCCATCTTCTTTATTATAAAAGGAAATAGTTCTTCTTATAATAAGATTCGGTAACTATGCTAGCAAAAAGTATCTATCGCACTAAAGAAAGAAATAGTTCTCTATTCAACTTCACCTATATTTATACATTTCAAAATGACTCTTGGTTTGCTTTCCCCTTGGGCTTCTTCAATATTCGGTTACAAAGATTTGTCTTCTAATGGAGTCACTAATCAAGAGATAAATACAAAAAAATATTACAATCACATTTCCATGTGTCAAAAGGACAAAACACTTAAGTAAACCCAGCCTGTTGTCATGCTAATTTCTTTCTTCGGTAAGCCGTATGCTGCTCGATGCAGGAGGGAGGCTCTCTGGGTTGTCCTTAATAGTGCTTTGTCCTAGATCTTCATCACCTAGATCTTCCTGATCTTCCTTTATTTGTTCTTCTATAACCACCCCTTGGTTTAATGCTTCTTGAGATATTGACATCTCTAGTTTTGCAATCTTTTCTTGGATAGCCTCCTCTTTCTTTCTCTTATCTTCTTCTCTCTTTTTGCTCTCTGCACTTCCTTATCTAGAAATATATTTGCACCTGCTGCCAACCTCCTTGCAGTTTCTTCTTTTGTTTTTTTGCAGCTTCGTCCTAATGCGGTGACTACAATAACATAAACAAATTTCAGTATTTACATTATTAAACTAACCTGTGCATTTGAATGAGAGAAGGAAACAAATGTCAATAATATGCTAGGCAAACCGTTCCAAAACAATATCAGTCCTCTGCATTACCCTACTATCCTCAGCCATTGGGCCAAGACAAGCACGATGCAAGTCAATGGGTAAAATGTTGGCAACGAAATTCCTGCACAGGTGGGTCTCGGCCTCTGGGGATCTGTTATTAACAGCCTAGTCCGCGGAAAAAAATACTTCAGCAAAAAAGATGTAACAGGTTTTACGGGAGAAAACACACCTGAAGGGGTTGATAAAGCATTACGAGCAGGTGGTGCGGCCTCAGCTAGGTCAAAAATATTTCCAAGGATGGTGCTAACCTAAACGTAAGGGGGAGGGCTATTTTTTAAACCTAAAACGAAAACCTACCCACCTTTCACGGTGAAAAAACAAAAATGACAGCTCAAAAAATACGCTTAAATCGCCAAACTAAGTAAGAACATCCCCGACAATAGCGTCTTGATAAACCTCAACACAGCCACAACTTTCGGCTTAAAACCCGGTAATACGCCTGCATTCCCTTTGCGGCTCGGCGGTCAAAACCATATCGGAAAGGAAACCTGGACAACAATCGTCGTAGCGGCTCCAAGAATAACACTTCTCCGCTCTTATAGGCCTAATGAGGATCGTGTCATCAACGGGGAGACTCCTCCACCATTGTGGCAGCCAAAGGGAAAGGCATCCGCCGCAGCGGGTCCCAAAAATCAGAACTGGTCCCAATAAGAAACTTGCACGCGCTCCGGACGTAGCGGCAAACAGATATAGAATCACCCAACAAGGAGAGGCATAGGAGTTGGATGAAGTTCTGATTCTCGACATAACTTCTCATCCGCCGTTGCGACACAAAACCAAAAAACTGTCCGCCGTAGCGGATTCATAAATCAAATAGAAAGAAACCAAAATATCAACTGACGCAGTGACCGTGGACTTGACAAACTATCTGTCGTAGCAAGACAAAGAATTGGGAACTCTCCTGATATTCAAATTGAAACTTCACCTGCTTTTGCGGCACAAAATCGAAAATCCGTCCCCCGTAGTGACTCAAAGTTGAATAACCGTCCGCCGTAGCGGCTCGAGAAAAAGAATTCACCTGCTGTTGTGGCTAGATTCTCAAGAAGTTGTCCACCATAGCGGCTCAAAAATATCACACCCACCCGCTACTGCAACTAAAAAATCTTTCTTGACTTAGTAAAAAACCCAAAACTTCAACCTTTCCCCATGATAAAACAAGTCACAAAAGCTGGATTTCGAGACTTAGAACTCCTAAGAAGCAAAAGCTAAGCTTTAAAAGGCTAAAAAATGTAAATTTTTTTGGGGAATAGTTGTAGCTGAAATAATTGGTGACTGGATGGTGAACACAGATCTCTGGAAAACTAACTTTTAGGACCAAACACCATGATATTCTCTTATTTCAACTCTTCCCAAAATTTTAAGATTTCTTTAAGATGTTCAGACCTTTCCAGGAATGCAAGATTTAGAACTTTAACATTGATTATGGTCCACTAGGATAGGGTAACCAGGTTTTCAAAGTCCCGATAACTATTCTGAGGCCAAGATATAAGTTTCATTTACTTCTGCATTCAGATTGCTTATAGCTCAGACACCACAGGACCGTAACAGAGTGTGGATAGACATACTCCGAATTAGAGGAAATTTCAATTTAAAATGGGCCTTCCAAAAATAATACAAATTCCATGTCATTATGTATTAGCCAATCAAAATGCTTTAAAATTAAAAAAGGGAGCACCTCCTAAAAAAAATTTTAATATAAATTTAGGGATAGGTATCATAAAAAAACTATTTTTTTTGTTCGTATTTTCGACATATCTCCCTGTTTTTTTACTCAAATTTCAATCTTATCTTATACCGATTTTATTCAGTATGTCTTTTGATGTATGCATTCTTTCTGGGAGATTTGACTCTTTCAATCCTTTTGGCTTTTATTTGTGGCATGGGATCATTTTAAATACCATATACCTACCTACCATGCTTCATTTCCGCGGGTCCATTGCTATTAGATCCCTAGTATAGATTTTAATGTGAAGTGGATGGAGCCCCAAAAGAGTATTCCGGACTTCCCTTACCTTAGTTATTTAACAAGGATTAGAAAGGACTTCAATGTGTTCACAACCTCTCTTCAGATAGTCAATCTACTTAAAGAATCTGAATCATGCTACATGTATATTTAATAAAAATATTTTCAGTCCAAATATTCGTAGTTTACCCAAAACTCCAATGTCCTCCAAACATCAAAAGTTGTGCTAGATAATTTGCAAACTGAAAATAAAGAAAATAAACAAACTGAAATAAATCGGACTCTAAGAAAGAAAATGTAAATAAGGAAAACTAACTGCGGAAAAAATGAAGCAAAAACCAAAAGTTTATTTATGTATAGAAAAGAAAATCAAAAGAATCAAGTAAAATAAGGTTTGAGAACCAAGCCATTAACTGGCAGATTCTCTTCCCACCCTTGCAAATCCTTGAAGCTTATATGTTGAGGATCCTAACTTTGTAGCAATCAGAAACGGGCTGACCCAGAGATGTTGAAACTTAGTGTGCTCACCCCTTTTGATAGATAGGAACACATTCAAGAAGAAAAGACACATTGTCTGAACACTGGAGCTGATTCAGACCGTGGAGAACCTTGACAATCCGATTACGAGAGCAGTGGACTTCTGGCTTACCAGTGTGCTAGAAGGCTATGTTACAGAATTTGCAGTTGACCAGAGAAAGAGCTTCAGCGCAGCTGAACGATACTTCTTCAGAGGATACCGTGGTAAGTACCTAAGATCTCTAAACTTGTCCCTTAAGATGCTACTATATGAAAAAGGAACAATGGATCTAGTCTCAGATGAATAAGTAAAGATAGTAATGTCACAAGAGTTTGAAAGTGATTTTGATGACATTGGACGAACACGTAGTGGAAAGAAGTATAAAGTAGATTTTAGTTCTCCTATATTTGAAGATAGTTCAGACAGTATTAGACAACAGAGCCCTATTACCACAGAAGAACCAGAGGGGGGTATCCCTTACCACCCCTATACTCCTCAGAAACAGACAGGGACTTAGAATAACCCCGTAGGTACTCCATCTACTAGTTCACAGTCCGTACCTACTCCCGCTACAGCACCTTCACCTACACCGCTGAGTGGTAGTACCCCAGTCAGTCAGAACCCACCACAGAGAAATAGAATGGGAGACGACATGAAGCTACCTATTTTTAAAGGTACAGGAGCAGAAGACACGGAACAACATTGGTTCCTATGCGAAGCTATGTGGACCATTAAAACAATCAATGACGATAACCTCAAACTTGTACAGTTGGTCACCACACTCAGAGAGAGAGCCTTGACATGGTACATAAAGTATACTACATTACCCAAGACGCTTGCCCAGGTCAAGAACGCCATGATTAAAGAATTTAAGAAACCTAGGTCTAAGTCTCAGTGCATTACAGAGCTTAAGGATATTAAGCAGCTACCATCAGAGTTAGTATGGGACTTTGACCAGAAATTCAAAGCTCTTATAGACCAAGTAAGTTTTGAGTTTGTGCCGGAGCAGCATAAGGAATGGTTTATTGCAGCACTGCTCCCTCATATCAGAATGCCACTAATGCAGCAGAAACTTACTACTCAAGATGAAGCGCTGGAGATGGAAATGAAACTAGAGGATTCACCTTTAGCAGAAACCAGTACAGGCATGACAGACACATTAAGAATAAGAATTTCCAGACCGGAGACCTGGTGCTCCTCTATGACAGCAAATTCATCAAGTTCCCAGGGAAGTTTAAGACGCATTGGCTGGGGCCATACCAGATCCAACAAGTCACAGAAGGAGGTGCCGTTCATCTCAGCCAGCTGAACGGGGAGCTCTTTCCCACATGGATTAATGGCAGTAGGTTGAAACTCTATAGTGAAAACCTCCCCACCTCTCAACCCTAGCATGAACAGTTTATGGCAGTGCAGATGTCCAGTGTAGTTGAAAGGAGGCATCGCACCGGGAGCGAGTCTACACCAAAAAAAAATAAAAAAATAAAAAAATAAATTTTTTTTTAACACTGTTTGTTTGCGCAGGTGATGCGGAGTTGCATCACAGCAGTAAGATGTTTCCCCCTGCCACGTACCCAGTTGCAACCGACAGTGGGCTAGTCAAGTCACTATCTGACAGGTAGTTAATGAAGAAATGACCGGTATCCCCTACCGTAGATTTGGCAGCAGTATAATAAATTTTCCAGATTTGGTAAATCTCCGACGACACCGATGCCTGGATATGCACGCTTTGAGGGACACGTGATCAGATCTCAGCAATTATGACAGATCATAATGACGGGTAGGGTCTCATCCAAGTAATTATGATGACCAATGGGGTTGACCCAGGAGGACCGTTGCGTCTGGTAGTATGCCTTCGGCATAAAAGCAGACATCCTTCAAGAAGGAAGGGTACAATTGCCAAATCTCGAGAGCCATGCAAAGCAGTGCTAAGTGTCCCCTGTGCAGAGCCAATTAAGTTGCAGAGTACAGTGACTTCCAGAGTTTGAAGCCACTACACGCCCAGAGTATTGAGCCAAGCGAATTCTGACTGAGGCTGAACCTATAGAAGTAAAGCTTAGAAAGAACGTACTGGCCGTGCGTTCGCCATGACAACGCCACCCAAGGTTGTGAAATTAGAGACAGCACAAGTTAGACAGTCGCTAAGGATGAAGATTCAAGCACCAGAAGTAGAAGTTGTCACTAAAGTCTCTGCTAAGGAGAAGAAGAACGCCGAGCCGATCACTGAAGATAAGAAAGCAGAGCACAAGAATGATGAGAAGAAATCTGCCGCTAGGAGAAAGGTAAAAATGAGAAAAAGAAAGCAACAGGAGAAGATCGTTGACCTATATGATCAGCTAAGAAAAGCACGAAAGATTGCGAAGGTACTGAAATAGAAACCTGAGGGTCAGCGGCAGCATGTGGATCTGGACCACTTCGAAGAGAAGAGAAGTGGAAGAAGACTGCAAACCCAGCAGAGGGGAGACTTCCAGAACGAGGACAAAGGCTTGTTCTCGGAGCGGAGTTCACGGGTTGCTTCTTCTCCATCCACGAGGCTCTAGATGGAAGGAAATGTTTGAGAAGGCTGGAAGATACAGATTTTGCTTGTGATAAAATTTCTAACCCAGATAAAAAGGAAAGGATATCTGTGGAACACTTCTCAAACACTAGAGCACTCATACAGAAGAAAGAGCGAAGAGAGCAAAACCGTGACTATGGGCAGAAAGGATAAGAGAGCCCAGCGAACTAAGTTACCGAAACTCCAGAAAGAACGTGCCGAGGAGATGAAGAATGAAGTCGCAGGCCTTCAAGGCAAGTTACAGCGCACTTCGCAGGAGGCGAAGGACAAGTTGCAGCAGGAGAATCCTGGTGCAGGTGGCTCGAGGACGAGCCACAAGTAAGTGTTAGAGGACTGTTGGAGCAGGGCCCCGCAGCTACAGAAGAAGCTGCTAGTTTTGGCGGAGAGATAAGTTTTGGCGGAAAGAGGACAAGGCAGAGCTACGATGCCGTAGCACGTTTCCAGCTGGAGAGCAGAGCCGGAAACCATGACTTTTAATATAGAAAAGTCAAGAAGGCAACGGTACCTGAGCGGCCGAGAAGAGAGATCTCAACCACTGCATTGAAGGTAGTGGCGAAAGACAGGAGGGCTCAGCGAACCTCATAAAGGAGAAGGAGCAATGAGGCTGAAGCATTGAAGGCGAAGGATAGAAAAACGAAGTGGTGCACAGTACCCATGATCAGTGCCGGGAAGCATGGAAGACTGCAGAGAGCTGTGGTGTGACAGGAAGCGGCTACCTCAAGGACAGAGAGGACTGACTGTCACTATTTAGGGTTTGGGTTTACTGTTGGGACAGGCCCATAGTGTTGTAATGGCGAGACCTTCGGGCCGCCTATAAGAGCTTGCATTTTGTATTGTAAAGGGTTAGCTAATCAGTCAGTTAGCCAGTTGGTTGGCTCGTAGAATGAGTCGTTAGTTGGTCAGTAGATCATTTTTGAAGTAGACAGACTGTGTTGTAACGATCCAAACACTTAGCTTGTCTGTGAGTCATTTGAGTCTGTATGTAACCATCCACAGAGAGGAAGAGAGGGAAGGATATATTGAAAGAAAGGCAATATAGAGATAGAAATAGGCCAGAGATCTAGAAGAGATCTCGCACTGCATATGCAGTGCAACAGACTGTGCTAACTTCCCTCAAGTTATATAATAGAAGCACAGTTTGGTGGACGTAGCTCCCATCCTGGGGGTGAACCACGTTAAATCTGCGTGTTATGTGTTGCATGAATGTGATTGTACTTGCTTATTGTTACTGGTTATTATGCATATGATGTTAGTTGCAGTAAGTGAATGTATGTATTGTTCAGCTCATGATAATGCAAGATGATAGAGATAAGTTGAAGTATTTTAGTAAGCTACTTAAAGACTCCTTTACGTCTGTTTCTAATGACCATTTAATCACAATATAACTTCTGGAAAGTAGAGTTACGCACGGTGACATAGTCAACGCTAAGAGTGCAAAGTCGTAGTGGTAGGATATCGCAGAGAGGCGATATCGCACCGGCAGAGGAGCTGCGGTGCGCGATACTGCGAGCTGAGGGCTTAGCATTGAGGAGAGGTTGGGTGTCTCACGGTGCGCGGAGATGCGATACGGATGGAGATATTGTGAGTAAGTGGAAGTTGCGTGACGTGGGAAGAATCCATGCGACTTGCGTGTGGGTAAGAATCGCACGACTAAAAGGGCTGCGAGTAGAAGGGGATGTAGTAAGAGAAGAAAAGTAGGATGCGCAGAACCTGGTCCAAGACACTTGAGTCTTGGCCAACCCATTAGATTCACTTTGGGTGAGACTTCAGATCGCTTCGCGGTCTGTCGCCGAAAGGGCCAGTGAGTTAGGGGTGTTGTTGATTGATTATAGTAAACCCGGGTCTGCCCAAGCAATCAACAATCATGTTGAAGCTTGGGCTAATTGGGAAGCAGGGAGTAAAATGTTTGGTGGAAAAAGGGCTTATTTTCCATTAACTAGAGTGTAAGGTGATACAACTAAGGAATTCTTTAGTGTGACTCTATCAACCCATAGTGCATTTGGGAGAGCTATATGCCAACCTCTTTGGTTTTCTATGATGGTTTTCTTCAAAATTCTAATGAGATTTTTGTTGGTAGATTCCGCTAATCCATTACCTTGTGGGTAATAATTAGCAGAATAATATAACTTCATTCCCTTATCATTAGTGAATTCTGTGTGTTTAATTGATGAAAAATAAGATGTAGTGCCAAAAACCAGGGAAATTGGAACCCCAAACCCGGTCATAATATGTTATTGCAAGAAATCAATGACTGCATCTTCATTTACTCTCCGTAGTGGAATGGATTCTACCCATCTGGTGAAGTAATCAGTAGTTGTAAGGATGTATTTGTGCTGCATTGAAGAATTAGGATTAATTTCTCCAATAATATCAATTCTCCATTGTTCAAATGGTTCTGAAACCATGACTGGTTGTAATGGCATAGCCGCTTTAACCAGTCTTCCTCCACTTCGCTGGCATGTATCGCATTTCCTTACATATGCATGTGCATATTTGAACAAGGTTGACAAATAGTATCCTACCCTTAAGATCTTGTGGGTAGTGGTATCTTCTGAATAATTCCCTCCAGTAGGACCATCATGTAATTCTTTAACCACTTTAGCTACATCTTCATGTTCTAAACATCTCAGCAAAACTCCGTCGTAGTTCTTTCTAAAAAGAACTCCATCAATTACTTCATAGGGTGTTGATTTCAATCGTAGTGCTCTTCTTTTCTTTGAACTCCAATGTTCCAGAAAATAACCTTGCTAGAGATAATGTATCAAGTCTCTATACCATGATTCCAGAGCTATAAAAATGGGACACATGTCGATCATATGAACTTCATCCTCATTCTCCCAATCACTTTTATCACCATTTTGACTTTAAACCATTAGCTTGCATAGTCCTTGTCCTTTAATAATGGATGTTGGCTTAAACTCTAAATCGTATTCTAGTATAGCCGTAACCTAATTTCCTCTTCTTTTGCCCAACTCTTTTTGCACGAAGAGGCTTCGGAGTGCTGGGTGAGGAGCAACCACTTTAGTTTGATTCTTAAGTATATATGGCTTGAATTTATTTACCTCTTTAAATATTGCGTACGCTTTCTTGTCAATGGTAGGGTAGATCAATTCAACACCTTGCAAACAAGTGCTCATAAATGAAATAGAAAATTCATCTCCCCCTTCTTCCTTTTGAGTTAGCACCACTGCGAGCGAATTATTGGAAGAAAAAGTGTACAATATGAAATCTTTATCAAAATTGGGACTTCTAAGTGAAGGTGTATGTGCTATTTCTATTTTTATTTTAGTAAATGCATCCTTCTCTATGTCAGTCCATTTAAACTGCACACTCTTCCTAACCATCTGCTACAAAGGTTTGACTATTTCTGCAAAATTAGGCACAAACCTTCGCACAAAATTAATGGTCCCCATGAATGATTGCATGCCCTTCTTATTGTGGGGTAAGGGGATATGTGTTATAGCTTTAATCCTTTTTGGGTCTATGAAGATCCCCCTTTTAGAAATAACATGACCCTATAGCTTTCCTTTCAGATTTGCGAAAACACATTTCTTGGGATTCTATGAGATATCGTATTTTCAACAACACTCAAAAATTTGTTTTAAATGATATGGATGTTCTTCTCTTTTCTTTGAAAATAATGTTACATCATCCAAGTAGACAACCACACTGTGGCCTATCAGTCCCCGGAAAGCTATTTCCATGTCCCTTTGGAAAGTGGCTCCAACATTAATTAATCCAAAGGGAATTCTCCTATAGGAAAATGTTCCCCACTTTGTGCGGAACGTAGCTTTCAGCATATCTTGTTCTACTACCAGTACCTAATTGTAGCTTGAAAACCCATCCAAAAAGGAGAATAACTCGGATCCTGACACCATCTACAAAATCTGCTCCATCGGAGGGACTGGATAATTGTCTTTGTCTGAAGCACGATTCATATTTCTAAAATCCACACATAGTCTTATTTATCCAGAATTTTTTCTCACTGGTACCAAGATTGCTACCCATTTTGAGTGTCTAACCTTGAGAATACTATTAGCATCAAGTAATTTCTTCACTTCACTTTGAATTAGGGGTTCCAGCTTAGGATGCATCTTCCAAAGATGTTGTTGGAAAGGTTTTGCACCCGCTTTAATAGAAATAATGTGTTGAATTATGCGAGTGTCAAATGTCTCCAGATCATCATAAGTCCAAGAAAATACATTTTTATACTGCTGAAATAAATTGATGAACTTCTTTCACTAGGAGAACAACATTTCCCCAATTTAACATACTCGGGTGCATCTTCTATCCCTATATTGATCAACTCATACAACATTGATGAGCTATGTGTTTTGACATTCACTGGCCTTTGGAATTTGTTATTTAGATCAAACATTCCCTCTAATGTCCTTACCCCTTTTGGTATGAAATTACCATTTTGAAGATTCGCTTGGTGTTCCTCATCATCAATAACTGCATCTTTAAAAGTTTCCTCATTGGTTAAGAATTCCAAAAATTTGTTGGTCATCATCAAATACTCTCATATTGGTGACATTATCAAGTATGGATGACCTGAAAATCAATTCAATTGAACATTTGTTATTTGTAGGCACCAACTTGCAGCAGAGGTACAGCTAATAAATCAATTGTTGCATTCTTTGGTCTAGGAATAGAATTAATATCAAAAGCATCAAAATTTGTTATGAGTCCCCAAACTTCATTTTGATACCCTTTTAAATGAGGAGATAGACAATGGATTGTATTGCGAACCTGCTTTACAATTATTTCAGAGTATCCAAAGACTTTTAAATTCCTAACTTAAACTCAATTGCCTTTTTTAAACCTTGAATCAGTGCTTAATATTCAGCCATATTATTTGTGCATTCAAATTCTAATCTACAAGATAAAAAATATATATATATTTTTTTCTGGATCAATTAGGACACAATCGGCTTGTGATCCTTCTTGAGTTTTCGAACCATCAAAATATAATAACCAAAACTGATTTTCTACTTATAAAGCACTAGTTCTATTTTCTGAAACAGAAACTAAATTAACTATATTACAATCAATATTATCAGCCTGCGAAAACTGAAGGAGTTCAGGCTGGGTGTATGATTTTTCACTGGCTTCTTCTGCTTGGTAATATCCCAGTTCGAGTTCAATGAAATAATTCCCCAAAACTAAGTGTGAAAAAATTACCAGCTCATTCTTCCCTTCTAGCTGTGTCACATTGTATTTCATATATGGTTCCCTCAGTACTTTAATCTGATTCTGACATCCTTTGTAAGGTAACAAAAAATGTGACCAATCTGTTGCAAAATACCTATCAAGCTTTTTAGACCAATCCCTACTCAGTATTAAACCATAGGCTTCAGGGATGTCTACTATCATAATATCTATGTACCGACACACCCTTCCGTTAGCCGCTAGTCGAATTAGTACATTCTTCATCTCATCAGCCACCTTGACTGCCGTCCTATCCAATTGAATGATTTGACTGGTAGAGGGAGTAGGTTTCCCATTTATCCTTTTACAAACTGACAAGGGCATGCCATTTGAAGATTCTCCAGAATCTAGCAAACAATTGTGTACATCCATATTAAAAATTTCAAAGGTCAGCAGGAATGGCTTAGTTCGAGACTTAGACTTTCCCCCAATACTGGATTCATTTATCTCTTTATCTAATGGGACATTGTCTGGAGTTCTACTAGGTTGAGGATCCAAGGCTTCCAAAATTTTCTTCTTTTGTTGTGGTAAATTACACATCTCAAATAATGAAACATTTGCCTTGGTTTTCTTAATATCTTCTACTATATCATATCCCATTTCTGGTTCTAATGAACTTTTCTTATTATTGTCTGACTTATTCTCCACAACCTTTGTTGGTTTACTTACTATTGGAGCTTTCTGCTTTTCTATGGCCTTTTCAGGTATAGGTGGGTTTTGAGTCTTATTAGTAAGTTTTTTCATACTTTCTTGGAACTTCTTAATCTCGGGCAATAAAATATCATCTGTTATTGATCCTTGACTTCTTGTAGTGACATTTAATATTGAAATTTGTATTTCTTCATTGGGTTCTTCTTCTTCCAACCCCAATGTGGTCATACAGTCCCACAAAACCATAGTAGTTTCTTCCGAAGTTGTTTCTGTTTCAACTTCCTTCTATTTCTTCACTTTAGCTTCTATTAGTTGAACATCTAATAGATGATTCACGACTAGGTTCATTGAATTAATCCAATGAGGGCAGCTTTTCTCAGAGTGAGGTTGTTGGTGAAAAGTACAAAAATTATCCATACCAACTTCAGTGAGATTCAACACAGAAGAGTTGTCGGTGGGTGGTTGGGGTGGACTATTTTCCTCTTTCTTCTTAAAAAATTGTTTAAATGGCTTTCTAGAAGAATTTGCTTCTTTATCTTTTTCTAAGTCAACAATATTGTTCGAGAGCTTTTGTACCATTTTAACCACATTTTCTAATTCGTTTGAACGTTCCTCCTTGGGTTTAGTCAACAACAAAGGCTTCTTATTGAAAGTTTTTGTATCTAAATCTGCATTCTATTTATTTATACTCTCGAGTTCCTCTTCTACCTTTTTAGCTTCATTATAGGTTTCTAATAATGAATTTTTTACAGACTGCTTCACAAACATCGCTATCTCTAGCGAAAGCACCGAAGAATAATATTATATTAATGTCTCTTCAGTAGGCATTATGGAAGACCTGAAATTATTCAAATGATGAGTGAACCGATGATTAAAATCAAGCACTTTCTCTTTTTTCTCCATCTTTAGAGCAATTAATTCTTTCATTAGAGTAGATATGGTTCTTTGGCATCCAAACTTGCCCTTAAACAGTCTTTCAAACGTATTCCAGTTTGTGATTGAATTCGCCTGCAGACCAAAATACAATGATGCGGCTTTTCCTTTGAGGGTGCGGAAACAGTCTGCATACTACATCTTCATGTCCTGCTGCCGATAAGACTTCGAGGGCTAAGAAAAAACTTTGTAAATGATCATCCACATCAATACCTTCTGCCGGGTCAAACTTAGGTAATGAATTCTTGGGATGGGCAGATAAATTGTGCAATGGAGCAGCCAAGTTAAGAGGGGTCCCGGCCCTCCAAGTTGGTGGTGGAGGTGGCTGATTAGCATTTGGATTCACAGGTTTATTTTCATTCACATTTCCAACCATGATTCGGGGTGGATACTGAGGTGGAGACTGAACATGGGTTCGAAAAGGTGAGCAAGACGGAGAATCAAGTCCCAATTGGTCAAAGGTTGAACAATTTCTTGCAAGGTTAAATCTACCATCCTTCAAAATCTCTCACTAACACCGAATCTTCTATGAAAGGGCACTCTCTTCTACTATCTTGTCTTCTAGGTAATTCAAGGATATTTGGTAATCCTCCAAGCTTCTTTGCATACGACCTTGTGATTCTTCTTAAATTGTTAACTACTTCGAGAGAAACAGGATAAAGGTACTCAAGATTAACTTTTCTTTCAGGACTGGGGTCCTTGGGAAAAGTGGTTTCAGAACTATCACAGGTGGAATATTCTTGAGAAAATGGATTTCCTCGACCAGCCATGTGCTGACGGACCTCCTTCTAGCGCTAAAACTGTTGATGCCTAGAAAAATCCCATGTACCAACAATAGGGCTTCTCCCCAATAACCGTTCCCAAATAGATCGCTTATCATTTGGTATGGGGAATCCATTAGGTTTGCGGTTCGGCTACCGTAGAGTTAAAGTAAATTTTTAAATCTCTTTTACCGGTTGCGGCTCAATCCACCGTTTATATATTTTATCTTTTATGTAAGAAATGCAATTGCCCAGATTAAATGAAAGTAATAGAAACAGAACAGCTAATCTAAATCTATTGTAGCCTATCCCCATGGAGCAAGATTGATATTAAATAAGAATGAATGATGTACTATATTGTTTGCATAAAGAACTCTGCAGATAACTAATAAATCCAAGATACATACATACAACATAAAGTTAACATAGAGATAGATCAGTGACATTAAAACATTCACCATTCATTATTGCATAAGATTCATTACACAACATAAAATCAGTCATAACTCAGAAATAGTTCAGAGGGTTAGGAAAGATCTCGCATATTGTATATTGTGCTAAAGAAAGAAATAGTTCTCTATTTAGCTTTACACAACATGCTTTGAGGCTTATGCAATACTCTCTCCAGCAAAAATTCCATCTTCTTTATTATACAAGGAAATAGTTCTTCTTATAACAAGCTTTAGTAACTATTCTAGTGAAAAGTCTCTATCGCGCTAAAGAAAGAGATAGTTCTCTATTTGACTTCACCTATATTTATACATTTCAAAACGAATCTTGATTTGCTTGCCCCTTAATCTTCTTCAATATTCAGTTACAAAGATTTGTCTTCTAGTGGAGTCACTAATCAAGAAATAAATACAAAAAAATATTACAATTACATTTCCATGTGTCAAAAGGACAAAACACTTAAGTGGAACCAGTCTATTGTCATGCTAATTTATTTCTTTGGCAAGTCGTATGCTGCTCGATGCAAGAAGGAGGCTCTCTGTGTTGCCTCGAATAGTGCTTTGTCCTGGATCTTCATCACCCAAATCTTCCTGATATTCCTTTCTTTGTTCTTCTATAACCACCCCTTGGTTTAATGCTTCTTGAGCTATTGACCTCTCTAGTTCTGCAATCTTTTCTTGGACAACCTTCTCTTTCTTTCTTTGTCTTATCTTTTTCGTTTTTTCCCTCTCTGCGCTTCCATAACTAGAAATATCTTTGCACCTGCTGCCAACCTCTTTGTAGTTTCTTCTTTTGTTTTCTTGCATATTTGTCCTGATGCGGTGACTACAATAACATAGAAAACATTTCAGTATTTACATTATTAAACTAAACTATGCATTTGAATGAGAGAATAAAAAAAATGTCAATAATATGCTAGGCAAACCGTTCCAAAACAACATCAGTACTCTGCATTACCCTGCTATCGTCAGCCATTGGATCAAGACAAACACGATGCAGGTCAATGGAAAAGTGATGGCACTGAAATTCCTGCATAGGAGGGTCTCGGCCTCTGGCGATATGTTATTAATGGCCTAGTCTGTGGGAAAAAATACTTCAGCACAAACGGTAGAGCTCTAATAGGTTTTGCGGGAAAAAACACATCTGAATGGGCTAATAAAGCGTTATGAGCAGGTGAGGCGGCCTCATTTAGGTCAAAACTCTTTCCAAGGATGGTTCTAACCTAAACGTAAGGGGGAGGGCTCTTTTTTAAACCTTAAATGAAAACCTACCCACCTTTCACGGCGAAAAAACACAAACAACAGCTCGAAAAATACGCTAAATTGCCAAACTAAGTAAGAACAGCCTCGACAATGGCAAGTTGATAAACCTCAACACAGCCGCAACCATCGACTTAAAACCTGGTAATATCCCCGCATTCCCTTTGCGTCTCGACGATCAAAACCATATCGAAAAGAAAATCTGGACGACAGCTGCTGTAGCGGCTCTAAGACTAACAGTTCTTTTCTCTTGTAGGCTTGATGAGAATTGGGTCATCGACGGAGAAACTCGTCCGCCATTGCGGCAGGAAAAGGGAAAGGAATCCACCGCAGCGAGTCCCAAAAATCGGAACAAGTCCTGATAATAAACTTGTAAATTCCCCTGACGTAGCGGCAGAAAGATACAGAATCACCCGACAAGGCGAGGCAGAGGAGTCGGATGAAGTCCCGATTCTCAACATAACTTCTCATCTGCCGTTGCTGCATGAAACCAAATCAAATGGAAAGAAACCAAAAGATCAACCAGCGCAACAACTGTGGAATTGAGAAACCATCTGTTGTAGCGGAACAAAGAATCAGGAACTCTTCGGACATTGAAAGTGAAACTTCACCCGCTGTTGTGGCACAAAATCGAAAATCCATCCACCATAGCAGCTCAAAGTTGAACAACCGTCCGCCATAGCGGCTCGAGAAAAAGAATTTTCCCACCATTGTGGCTAGATTCTCAAGAATCCGTCCGCCGTAGTGGCTCAAAACTGTCACACCCACACGCTATTGCAACTAAAAAGACTTTCTTGACTTAGTAAAAAACCCAAAAACTTGAACCTTTTCCCATGATAAAACAAGTCACAAAAGTTGGATTTCAAGACTTAGAACTCCTAAGAAGCAAAAGCTAAGCTTTAAAAGGGAGTCCTAAAAAATGTAATATTTTTTGGGGAATAGTTGCAGTAGAAATAGGCATCTACCATGGATTAGAATTACATCCCTGACATGATGTGACATGGAAAATGAAGGCTTTTAGTAAGGAAATTTGTTTGGTAAGGTGAGATGGAGGGACATTGAAAATGATAGAGAAATCCATATTGCCATTGTTTGTTGGAATAATAAGTTGTAGTTGAATATATCTGGAAATATTATAGATTAATTTTTTCTTGATGTTTTTATTTCCTTCTTAGATTCTTGTAAATGTTAGGTTTCTAAACAGTTTTTGTATGGTCAAATTAAATGAAGTTTCATGATGTCCAAAGACTATTTTACCGTTCCCTTGTAAGAAGAAATGCCAACATTCTTGCCCAACAATGAAAAAACTAAAAAGGGAAGTACAATCTGGAGTTAGAAAGGCTAGCACAGGGTTTAGGATGAAATAAAGGCTGCATGGCATCCTTCTTAGGGATATTATGGTAAAGACAATTTATTGTGAGAAATTCTTGCCATACATTTAGAAGACAAATGGCTGAAGTTGAAATGAGAGCTATGGACAGGCTTGGGTTGGAATATACATTTTCTCACAAAAATTTATTTTTCATCTTATGTGTTTGTTTTCTTTATGATATTTTTCATTATATGAGAAAAAATTATGGACCATTAATGTCAGAATTAAAATACAAGTTTTACTATGGCTTAGAAGTCTTAGCATGAGATTTGTTTTATTCCCTTTCTTGCTTTTTATTTCCATTTCTGATACATTGCTAATTAGGAATGAGCTTCCTGCCTTTGCACATTTGCAAGGAGATTCTATTTGCTTGATGCATGACTATCCTAAAATAATGTCATTTATTCCAGCAATGGGATTGAAAGTTCATCCTCATTTCTAGATTGTTTTGATTAATACCTTGAGGTTTGTATTTGTCTCACTCTTCCCTACAACTACCTATCTCTCTCTCTCTCTCAGGTATGTCCATTGTTTCGTTAGTGACTTGTCTCCTAAGAGACAAAGTGTGATCACAATATATATTTGAGTATAGAAATTAAGGAAGGTCTAAACCACCCAATTTTCTACTTTTTGTCCATTTATAATTTTATTGCATGTGCTTGACTAATTCTGTTGTACATCTACGAGACTCTTCATCCAATAGACAGGTAGAGTAAATTACTACTTTCATGTTTTCAATTTCCTTTTTTTTTGTTTAAACAGTGGCATTCCAAGTGGGCATTTTGGAAAATTTGAACAGTTGTGGGAGATTTGCTAGTTCTCTTTTGAGGTATAATTGATAGTGGGATGACATAGTCTATCTTTAAATTTTGTTTTATTTTATTTATATATCAATCTGAAGATGGTTTATTTCCTTGATTGCAGGTTAGTGGTTGTTTAAGTCACCTTTGAATAAAATGATCACATAAGTAATCATACTCATTGTCAGAAATAAAACTCGAAGGTATTGTTGCTAACATTTAATCTCATTTCATTACAATTTATCTTGTAGCTAAGAGTACTTAAAGTTAATGCCCATTCTTCTTGATGTGAAATGGAACTAGCATATTTCTTTTTACTACTCTATATACATTTTGGGTGATGAGTTTCTCCATTTGTTCATCCTTTGCTTCTATATAAACTAAAATTCTCCTTTCCATGACATCATCCACCAATATCTTCACGTTATTTATGATTTTTTAGTCAAATTCAGATATCTTGGCATGACTCTAGATGACTCGATAGATAGTTTAACATTGGACGCATGCTTGTCATTCCTATAAAGTTTTGTGATTTCTGCATTTTGCATCATTCAAGCATACCAAATAATGATTATCAAGTTACTATAGATACATAATGACTTACCTTGTAATAGTCCTTCAAGTCTTTCAAATGCATTTATTAAGTGCAAGAAGGACTTGAAGGACTAGTATAGGGTAAGCCATTATAGATCTATAGTAACTTGATAATCATTATTTTGTATGCTTGAATGATGCAAAATTTGTTTAAATATCATCATTATCAAGTAATAACAACTTCTTAAAGGGTGCTAGCTCAATGGTAGAGTACCTGCCTAATTATAGGTAGGATGTTGGTGGTTCGATTCCTCTATGCCCTATCATAAATTTGTGACTACAAAAATGGCTAAATTTGCATATATATGACTATTAATAGCTAATTTCTCGTATCTTATAGTGCGACTAACATTTAGTCGTATATATATTAGTAATTATTGTGTTATAATCTAATAGTTTATTTGGTCATATATTTGGTCATTAATTGTTGCAATCAGTGACTAAATCAGTGACTAAATTCGTGACTAATTCAATGACTATCAATGACTAAATCAATGATGAATAAGTCAATCTATTAATGACTAAGTGAAATACGATTAAATTAGTCAAGCTATAAGATAGTGGAAATTAGCTACTATTAGTCGTCGACTAAAAAATAGTCGTTTATAGCCAGATTTTCGTTATATTTTTAGTCATTAATTTTTCATTTTGTACTAGTGATGAGACCTGTTAGACTTGGAATAGAAAAAACATACAACAACAAAAGTGAATCATTCAAAAAGTGATATTCCTAAACATGTTTATGTACAATATGTATCTATGATTACTATAAAGTGTCAATCCTTCAATAATTTTAATTCTGCTATATTGATTTTCATATAAATAGAAAAATAGTTTAATGTACTAATTTTACATTTCCGGGAAGATTATGAAAATCCCAAAGGAAGAACTAGGTGATATCCGAAATGTGCCAGTAGGGATGTCTAATAAATTGTACAATGAGATAGTCAAGGAACTTGGCATAATTGCATCACAGGAGGAGTCATCTCAACAATAATGTGCTTCAAATGTATGAAATCAATGATTTTAAGGATTATGTATATCCCATTATTTAATTCAACATTAAATATTAATTTTAATTTTTTTGTTATAAAAAATAAAAGAAAATGGAACCTGGTCAACACGTAAGAAACGACAACAAGAAAAAAAGGGTTTGATAACAAAGTTTGTCAGTATTTGTGATTTTCTTATAAGAAATTAAGATTTCTTAGTGATTGTGATTTGTATATGTTTTTTTTTTGTTTTCACTGAAAATCCTTGGATGTATTCAAATAGGTGTTAACATACAAAGAGAAGCCATTATAATAATTGATTGACTTTGGGTCAAACAACTTGAGTTGTGAGTATATGATAGCGTATCAAAAATGAATTATGGATTTTGTAAGTACCTATATTGTTTTACTTCTCACACTTTATAATTAATAAAACAACAAAAATCCTTTATATTAAATCTATGATTTGTGATGGGCATAAAACTTGCAGGAAACAAAGTATGGAGTGGAGCCAATAGAAGACTTGATGATAGAAGGCAGGTGACATGGTTTTGAAATAATGTGTATCATTCATGACTCAATTTTTACTTATGTAGGTACGTCGCTATTCAATTTACATTCATGTATATAATCTATTTTATTTTCGATTATTCTTGATAATATAGAATATACACTCAGTACACTTTATTTTTATGTTTGTAGATGGAAGATCAAGAAGAGGAAACAATCGATCCAATCAACAAAACATCCAACCAAATAACCCAATTAATGCAAGCGGTTCGAGCACTGATAACAGTTCTAGTTAAAAATGATGATCCATATTTAATTTTGATATTAATGTAAGTTGTTGTAGCTTGATGTATATTTTGAAATAATTTTCTGTGAAAATCACACATTTTGTATAATAATGTATTGGACATAGTGTTCGAATTGAAAAACAATGAGTTACCAATAAGTGTAACAATTACATGCATGTTGACATTTTGATTATTTTTATCTCTATGTTGTCTTATTTTGTACGACAAATGCACTCTTATTAATATATAATATAATACAGTCTTTTATTCTATTACATTCTTCAATGCTATCGTCAAATGTTACATGTGAAACGATACATTGGTAATTAAATGTTTGGATGATTAAATATTACAATAGATGCTTGCATCTATGATATAAGAAATTAATCCAAACAAACACAATAATCAAAATTGAAATAAATAGTACAATAAAAAAATATTTCATTTGCATATAAATAATGGAATTAAAAAATAAAACATATAATATATATATTTGACTACAATGCCAGTAGACACTATTCAAATAATCATATGCGGTTTTTTTTATAATTGATGTCACTCTAGTGTGTCTACCTAAACACTAATAAAACTCATAAACTCAATCATTAAATTAAAATGAATAGTACTATAAAAAAAATTTCAATTTCAGATGAATAATTGAATAATATATATATATATATATATATATATATATATATATATATGACTACAATGTCGGTAACCACTGTTTGAAGAATCATATGCAGTGTTTTTGATAATCGAAGACGCATCGGTGGGTCTACGTGAATACTTCACATTGGTGCGTTTATGTAAATTAAACGCATCGTTAAATATTATCATAAAGATTCCCACGTGCCAGGCATCTTCTTCAGTGCGCTTTCATATGTTTTTCACATCATTGCATGTCAATAGGCTATATGCACCAAGAACTATGAAAGGTTATGAAAACCGATGCTTCTTTTGTGTATAAGCACCTCGACGTGTCCTATTTGTTTAAATGCACCAGGTTATTTACATTGTTTGTAAGCATTGGTTTGTTTAAGAATGAAACGCATAAATGCTCGTAGGTAAATGAAGAACACCGGTAAAGTTTAAAGATATAAAAATTATACGGTGGGAATGATGTAACATATGGCAACGGTGTGTTTGTGATGCATGCACACACCAGTGCGTATAATATATATGTAAGCACTATTGATGAGAGATAAATTTGGTTATTTATGGTGCTCATTCCATTTGAATGCACATGGTTAGATTATTCATATTGTACCACATTGGTGCATTTGGTTTTGTAATGCACAAGTGTGCTTAATTTAAATGAAACACGTCAATAAAAAAACTTGCTAAGACATCCGGTCCCCAAGTTTTTTTTTGTTATAAAATGTATCTATAGTAGCCTCCATTAAAACATCCGCTACCATTGGTGGAGGTTGTAGTGAAGGTTTTTTTTACATTTTTTTCCAACCTTGTAACACTAAAATCCTTTGATATGACCTCCGCTATAGGTTCTTTTCCTTGTAGTGTTTTTAACATCTGAGAAATATAGAAGAACGTTAGAGTTTGGAATGGATTTGTCTTTCAAGGATTCTTTACCAAGACTTGGTTCAACCAAAGAAAACACACTTCAATGAATATTTTGTGATTGTGATACCAACAAACTAATTAATCAATAAAAGCTAAGAGAGTGGTTCATAGATTTTATTATCTTCTAGCTTAATTCTTTGCACCTGGTTTTCTCTCCCTCACAAATTGAATAGCTTATGTACTGGTGAGACAACTATAGAGAAACATACTTGTGAGGATTACATGCTTTACTGCAGATTGTGTGAAGTCAAGATATGTTTTGTATATATGAAAGAGGTCTATACATTCATAACAGTACAATCGATCAGTTATGCTTTTATCTGTATTTTATAAGATGTGAAGAGAGAGAGGATGGGGGGATTTACTAATGGGAGGATTATCTAATGATGCATTTTAAATGCTTGATCGTTGTCTCAAAATTATAACATCCTTTAGGTGCTCAATATAGAAATAACTAATCATTTATTTTCTTATATTTCAGGTTCATATTATTGTAACAAATTTGCACTACTAAGAGTTGAACTTGGTTTAGAAAAATGTTCCTTAGAATTGTTTCTATATGTGTTATCTTTGGATCTATTTTGACATTGCATTTCCAAACTTAATGTAACTATCACTAATGATTGTTTGGAATATAGAAATGTATAACATTTTTAGCATTAGATAACCATTATCAATGTAACCAAGTGCTTTGATGATCACCACTATCAATGTAACCAAGTACTTTGATGATCATAAGAAGTTGTTGTCAACAACCTCAATAGTATTCAATGTTTTATTTCTATATAATTTTATAGATGAATATTTGATTTTTGATTTTTATTTTTTAATTATCTTTTTCTAATTTAAAAAAATTCCATTCCCTTAGGAAGTGACTTGCAACTTTGTTGTAATTTCTGTTGTTAATTTTTTTAAAATAGAGAAATCCATTATTAATTTATTTCCTAAGATAAATATAATGTTACACATCCAATGTTGGCCGGTATAACAACTTATTCAGTATCCCTATCGGGTGCATCCACGGAGGTGGGTTACAATTTTTGGCAAGGCGATTTCGAAAAAAATGAAAAACCGTATCTCGATAGAGATTTTATTAAACCCTCAATCGAGGTATTAACACCTCGATAGAGGGTTTAATAAAATCTTGATTGAGGGTTTGTAGGAACCTCGATCGAGCTTCTGATAAACCCTCGATCGAGAGATTTCGACCTCGATCGAGGGTTAAAAAATAACTCGATCGAGGGTTAAAACGGACCTCAATCGAGCATTTTTAATCTTCTATAAATAGGAAACAAACCCATCATTTAATTCACTTCGTTTGTTGGATAGAAAATGGTCATATATATCCATTTGTCGATATGGGTTGTAGAGTAATTGGGTTATAGATGTGATTGATCACATGTATGACTCCAATCAATCACATCTATAACACCAATTACTTTATGACTAATATATATTCATAAAATCTAGAGGAAGTGGCAGTAGTAATACGGTTACTCATTTTTTCTTCAAGGTATGTATTATTACCCACAAGTATATCATTCTTCTAGTCAAAATCATGTTTTATTAAATTGTATTATCATATAATTCTATGTTTTAGAGACCTTGATCAAACTGATAGCTTGATCTTGACATGGTATTTCCATATGCATTAAATGTAAAGTTTCATTTAATGAATTCTTCCAAAATATGCTTGGACATCTTGTATTTTGAATCCCCATTTGAATTCATGTCATTGAACATTTTCAATTCTTGTCGAAATGAGAATTAATATCATGTTTAGTTTCCATACTTTTTGTTTTTCGGATCTCACAGTCGTCATAACACTTTAACTTTTATTTATTTTCTTCCACTCTTAGCATTATGAAACACCAAAATAATTAGTCACGTGTTATTGATGTAAATTCTAATGTCATTCAATAATTTACTAGCAAAATTAATTGCAAATGTGTATTAGCACAATAACAATTTTGAAGAGTAAACAATGGACATTGATATAGCCCAAGGAAATGAGGTCATATTTTTTTTCATGCTCACATTTTCATTTCTCTAAAGGTACTAAAAATACTTTTCTCCTTCATATATAATTTTTAATTTTAAAAAACTACAATGATGTGATATGACTCTGAATGTAACACTAATTTTTATCTTACTCGTTCTGTTCTATTCCACCTTGGGCTCTGGGCTTTAAATATCTATCGTGAAGATCTATACCATAGGTAGATCATAGTCTTGAGAATCCAGGTCGAGTGGACACAACTCACCTAAGTTCAACTCATCAACTGAATTGCATGCATCATTGTTCTCATTGGTTCAATGCAAAAACAATACTATGATAATGATGCATGCAATTCAATTGATGAGTTGAACTTAGATGAGTTGTGTCCACTCAACCTAGATTCTCAATACTATGATCTACCTATGGTATAGATCCTCGGGTTAGATATTTAAAGCTCAGAGCCTAGGGCGGAATAGAACATGACGATTAAGATAAAATTAGTGTAAATTCAAAGTCATATCACATAATTGTAGTTTTTTTAAATTAAAAATTATATACGAATGAGCAAAGTATTTTTAGTTTTTAAAACATTTCACTACATTTTTGTACTACATTGTATACACATTGGATATATTGCTGATAGGAATCAAATGATGTTGAAATTCCTAACCAACCACCGATGACATAAACAAGCTAGATGTTGAATTCTAATGAAAACACACCATGATACTACTTGAATATAACCATTAAAAAAAATTAAATGCATGTAGTTCACAGACTCTAAAATTATTGTTAAATCCCCAAAATGAATCCTTGGCATCACCATCAAGGTTTCACAACTATTGGTTAAAGTTTCGAGTTATCATGCTAGGATGCATTGAAGGGTTTATTGTATCTACATCATGGTCATTTTGCTACAAACAATAGTTTGTCCACTTGGCCACTGCACACAATATTCATAATCAATCTCATCTATAGTGTTGTTTAAATCCATGTCTCTTTTCAACATAGAGTTCAATGTTTTTGTTAATATCTTTGGTCCAGAAAAAATTTAAACTTCATTAAATTTAGTTATAAGGAGGGTCACAAGGTCGCATATATGGGGCGCAACATATTATTATCACTATATTACAATTCTTTATATTACAATTCTTTATCACTATTATTATCACTGAAATATTTATATTTATTACAATGTTGAGAATAAGCATCGTTCTTCTTTTTCTTTTTTCTTTTTTATTTCATTATTTTTATATTTTTATATTTTTTTTTTTAATTTTTACATTTACCTTCTTTAAAAAAATTATAATTTCCCATTTCCCCTTTATTCTTTTGTAATTTTTCTTTTAAACTCTCTTAGATGGGTCCTTGAAACCCATTTCTAAAATGTCCTACATGAACATAATATTATATATAATACATATATATAATATATATAAGCTAAAACTTATATCCCGAAAAAAATATGCTAGTATATTGGTATTCATGTACAAAGCTTTTTTTCAAGTGTTTAAGAGTAGCTCGATCGAGGGTTTAATAAAACCTTGATCGAGGTTCCAACAAAACCTCGATTGGGGTATTTAAATACCTCAATCGAGCTTAATACCTCGATCGAGGGCTTGAAAAGCAGATATTTAGCCCTCTTTCAAAAAAATCAATGTTTCTTTGTGTCTTCTAGGGGTGTAAACCTTGCCATTCATGGCACACAACTGAGCGGGGTTCATATCGATAGATTTGTCATCGAATCCTCTATCCATTGAGATATCATGCATGCGTTTTGGCATTCATATGGGTTTTTTTTAATTAGTTCTAAAACTTACACTTAGAAAACCAGACAACAACTTTAAAGCAACTCAAAGAAAAATACGTAGGGTAAAATATACACATCCAAATTTTTTGTAAAAATGCACATCTCACACATCGGCGTGTCCTCTTCAAAAGGGTGTCTTTGGTTTTTCAATTTTTGAAAACAGTGAAAAAAAGCTGGGATGGACACACATGTGTATAAAATGATGATGAAATCAGATGTGGTCATTTTCAAAAAATAATAAATAATTGTATATTGCGAAATAAATTAACAAAAAAATATGCAGACCATAGTGCATTATGTGTAGATCATGTTCATATATATATATTTTAAAATTATTAATACAAGATTGAATTATTGGGGTTGGAAACAAGCCACTTATTAACTTCTTCAAATTTTTAAGGTCACATAGTTCATTAAAAGCAAAATTTCACACATTAAATGACATCGGAATATTTAAAAAAAATAGCATTGGGAAGTCAACATAATATTCTACAATTTGTTTTTTTACTGCAAGTCGAAATTCACATGGCATATATGCGTTTTGAGGGATTCTATCTAGCACATGAGTAAAAAATCAGGTTTTCATCGCCAAATTTGGCCAAAAAGTGTTACCCACCTTCATGGAATCACCCTGTAGCAATTTGATTTCAAGAGGAATTGATACAACCAAAGGGCTTTCCTGATTTGGTGATCAATGATTTGAGATTCCTTTGTTCGTCCCAGTCATTGTTGAGTCCTCATTACCACCGAATCAATGGGTATTTTGTTCCCATTCACTCAGTAGTGCTTTACTTAACATGGAAATGGTACGACTCAAATGTTAGACACATTCCTTTTTGGGGCAAAGTTGTCTAATAGTTCAATTAAGCCCCGTCTTTGAAGAGTCCAACTAGGATGAACAAACTCATCTTCCATGTGACATTACAGTGCACTTGTCGGTGGTTTAGTAAGTATAATCTAGGTATCCCCCTTCAAACGACAGTTCATACCCACCTTAGTAGCACACACACAATAATGAATTTTGAAGATAGACCTAGCATATTAATTTTGAAATCTTAAAAATAGAATTTACAAAATATAAGAAATATTTTTTTATTCTTTTAAATCTCTCTTGATTAATTACTAGCACAACCACTTAACTTGTGGCCAATTACATTGGTATGCCACAAACTGTCCATTCCTTAGTTACCAATTATCACATGCAAAGTAAGAAATTTTTTATGTTTTTTGTTTTAAAATTGTTTATTTCAAATTTGTAACAACGCCCATAAAATAAATCTTGATAGTATACTTGTCTCATCTTCCTGCGATCTAGGAAGAGGACCCTTCCTCGTCCATCCCAAATTATAAAAAATATAAACACCTATAGATGTAAAAATACAACAAAACTTCTAGCTATGTGGCACACATCTAATTAGTGATAGTTGTTAAGCCTCACCTAGTCTTGAAAAAAAACTAATTGAGTTGAGTGTTGCGCGATGTTTTCTTCCACAGTCACACTATTGTATGCCTATACAACCTAAATTATTGCTTGATCTTTCTTTTGGGAAATTATGATAAAACCATAACAATAGTTAGAGAGTAAATGTGTTGATCTTGAGGTATCAATGTCAAAAACCCACAAAACTCACATGTTAATATTGAGGGATTAAGTGTGCTCTTATGGTATATTGGTGAAGACATGTTTAATTAGCAAAAAAATATAGGTTGCACTTGAGTGTGAGAGGGAGTAACTCAACCTAGTCAAATATTCCTTATTGATGATATAGTCCTCATTTAGTGTAACAAGACAAAATCCAATTAATTAATGTATTTTTGTCTTATGCTCTAAAGGGAATGTCTAAGGGTAACCCCAATGTGAGGCGTTTTTGACAGGAAGTTGGTGGTCTACAAAAGTTGTAGTTGACCAACAACTCGTTACCATGAGGCAAACTATGTATTGCATGTACAACAACAAATATGAATGCTTTCATTTTCATAAAGAACTCCTGGTCATTGAAGTGTTCCTCAAATGAACAATTTGCAGAAAATAAAACGCATTAGAACTATTTATGAACCATGCAATGTTCCCATGAGTGTGTGGACTACCATCTATATATAACATGTTCTTCTTGTTAAACTTTACAAAAACATAACCATTCATGCACATACTATGAATGGAAATTCAATGTTTGTATTTAACAATATTCAAATAATTAGACTTACAATAGATAGGACCACAAAATGGCATAAGTGCTACCGACTATTTGGGAGGAACAAGTACATGTGAAAGGATAAACAACCCCATATTTGCAACATAAATATTTGACTTGCAAATCATAACATGATTACAACAAAAGAAGAATTTGGTTCCAATATCAGGAACAGGTAGAGAAGATGACCAAGCACTATACAAAGCGCACTTTTGAGAAGTTTGATATTTACTTTGCAAATTCACAGGAAGGAAGAAATCATCGCTACCCTCCAACAATTAAATGGAACACGTTGTGTACTTGGACAATTTTGATCACAAATCATACTTTGGATCACTATAAATTTTAGTTGATTGAACATAAGCAGAGGGGTTCGTTAATTTAGGATGAAACATAGTTGTTTTGGCTTCCAACTTTTTCAAAAGCGAGCATAGGGAAGTCTTCCTGCGTGTCTTTTATATATAACCTATTGGATGTTTTACTGCAGTAGGGGGTTATTAGACCATCCACACTGGGTAATCTATCATTAGTGTAATGGATGAGTGTGATACGTAGAGGGTTCTACTTCAACCATTGACATTTTGAACAACCACAAACTACTAGGGTGTCATAAAAGAGTTCTAACTCACGATGAATTACCGTTGATGAACTAGGATTGCATCTTGAAGATGGCATGTTATAATTTGTGGGATAAATCGATTGCCCATTTTCATATATGAACTGCTTGTGATATCTTGCTCCTAATAAGATATTATGATGTTTTGAAACTGATGGAATGTCTTATGCATTTGAATTCGAACTTGAATTGGGATCCTGTAATAAAGAATAAAATGATATTCAAATTCACATGAATAAGTAACATAAATTGAAATAAATAGTCAAAATATAAATAAAACCTAAACTTACTAAGGATGGAAAGGAATAACTCATCGAAGTTTGAACATGATGGAATGATCCAGAATCTGAAGAATTGGCCATTTGATACTACAAAATTTTCTCCTTGTATCTGAGCCAAATCAACAATCAATACACATCTCTACAAACTTACTTTTTTTTCAAGAACTATATTACAATCTGACTTCCAATATAGTTTGGAAACCATTTTGTAAGAATATTTAAGCAACATATATATGTTATGAAATATTGTAATTGGTGTGGTTGAATACTAAAATAAAATTTGAGATGAATATATAGTTTTAACTGGGCCCACAAAACCAAAACATTTAAAAATTAAATCGATGCATTAAGTCAAATATACATTCACTGGTGTGCTACAATAGAGGAAACACACCAGTGATGAACAACATTAAATGTATCATGAAAGAAGCTCCACAAAATACTCCTCAATAGAAAATATCTACTACATTTGGTAGTGAATATTTATACATGCATTTTACACAATTTTTTGTTACTGTGTGTTTTATAAACATAAGCGCACCAATGCGTCATATGCATATGTGCACTGATGCATGATATTTTTTTAAAGTTGCAGGATCCTAGTGCTTAACAACAATAAACGCATTGTGAAAGAACCTCCGCAAAATCCCTCGCAGTATAAATTATCTGCTACATTTGGTAGCAAATATTTATACATGCATTTTTACACCAATGTTTATTCTAATGCATTTTGTAAACAAAAGTGCACCGAGGTGTCATACATATATGTGCACCTAGGATTGGGATTTTTTTAAGTTGTGGGATTCCGATGCATTTTATATATTAATGCACCCGTTAAACATGAACACAAACACACCGAAATGCCAAAAAAATCGCACGAGCTATTTTTTCCCTAAACTGAAAAAAGGGCAACAATTTAAAGTTCGAAAGCTAACTCTAAATTGTGTTTAAAATCTAAAAACCTAAACATTAATTCATTGTTTTACCAAATATTTCAGGGGAGAGATTTGGAAAAGAAACTTACATGGAAGGTGTTTGGAGCAACTGGATTATTTTCAGGATCAGAATTTATTAGGCATGGTGAATCAAATAAAACCATGCACAGTAAAAATTTCAAGTATGTAAAAATTATTGTTGACCTTATTATGTTATTTAGAATTTAACTAGATTTAGAAGAAAAAAAACTTCATACCCACCTTCAATGTTGCAACCCTTATTTTCCTGCTTCTTTCTTTTTGTTTTATCTGGCTACAAAATTTGACATTAGGGTTTAAATCCCTCTATTGTTATACACAATTACAATTTCACATTTTTGGGTCTTTATATTTGTTGAACTTGTGAATATATATAGAAAGCATAGGGTGACAAGGGACCATTTTTTGGATCGAATATTTAACCATGTCGTACTGTAAAGTTTTTTTTGTTTTTTTTTTAATTTTTCTATAAAAAAATGAATGTGTCAAATCAGTGTGTATGTATTACAAGAACACACCAATGTGTGTTTCTATAGATCACATTAGTAATGACATGTGGCAAGCAATGTTTTCTCATTTTTCATTTCTTGGTTCTCTGTTATCAATGTGTCTATACAAATATAACACTGATAATGGCAGAAACACATCATTGTTTTCCATAACACGGTAAATAATTTTTAATAGTTCAAGGTGCACCTCTATTGTTGTAATGCACCGGTGTGTTGTATTTGACAGGGCACACTGATCTCACTCTTGTTTTCTATTTTGAAGGTTTGTAATTTATTTGTATAATATATTGATAGCTTATGTATTTAATGTTCTGGGTTGTTTATTGATAGAAAATGCATGATATGAGTTCAATGAACAACAACTTTAGTCAACATAATGGAAACACATTGGGAATTACAAAGAAGGCATGTGGTTTTAATTAATTTTTGCATTTAAATTAAATTATTTGAATTATTTTTAATTTTCACTAATATGTATCAGTTAATTTGTGACATGTAGATCCAAAAAATGAGGAAGATCGATAAGATTCTTACCAATCTAAGTCTGGAAGAGTGTAAAATGATGATGGAATGGTTGTAGAGGGATGAATCAGGTGAATAAAAAAGAAGTCAATATGTGATTATTTATTCAAATTTGAGTAATGATGTACTTAATAATATTCACTAGTAATATGTTTCATTAAATTAATCTATTTCTCATATGTTGAATGTTATGCAGGGACTGACAACAATAGAAGTCAATGTCATCATAAGAATTTTTTTTATGGAAGATGCAAATGATAATCAATTGATCCTTAGCTCATCTGGAGTGGTGCCAGAAGTTAATAGAAGGGTTTTTTTTAATACTATGAGGGATATAGTGGAAGAACGTACATACGTAGTTTCCACTTATAATACATAAACCAATCAAACAATTCAAAATTTTTGGTCATATGTAAATTACAAGAGGTGTTCTTAGAGAAATGGTCAATGAGACCTATTAGACTTGCAATAGAAAAAACATACAACAACAAAAAATAATCATTCAAAAAGTCATATTCCTAAACATGTTTATCTAGAATATGCATATATGACTACAATAAAGTGTCAATTCTTCAATAATTTTAATTATGCTATATTCATTTTTCATATAAACAAAAAATAGTTTAATGTACTAATTTTATATTTCCACGAAGATTATGAAAATCCCAAAGGAAGAACTAGGTGATATGCAAAATGTGCCAGTAGGGATGTCCAATAAAGTGTACAAGGAGATAGTCAAGGAACTGGACATAATAGCATTGCAGGAGGAGTCATCTCAATAACAATGTGCTTCAAATGTATGAAATCTATGATTTTTAGGATTATGTACATCTCATTAATTAATTCAACATTAAATGTTATTTTTTAATTATTTTGTTACAGAAAAGAAAAGAAAATGGAACCCATTCAACAAACAAGACAGGATGACAAGGGAAAAAGGGTTTGATAGCAAAGTTTGTGAGTATTTGTGATTTCCATATAAGAAATTAATATTTCATAGTGGTTTTGATTTGTATATATATATTTTTTCACTCGAAATCCTTGGATGTTTTCAAACAAGTGTTAACATACAAATAGGAGCCATCAGAAGAATTGATTGACATTCGGTTAAACAACTTGGGTTGTGATTATATGTTGGCGTATAAAAAATTAATTGTGTATTTTGTAAGTATCTATATTGTTTCACTTCTCTCATTTTATAATTAATAAAACAACAAAAATCCTTTATATTAAAACTATGATTTGTGACGGGGCATAAAACTTGCAGAAAACAAAGTATGGAGTGGAGCCAATAGAAGACTTGTTGATAGAAGGCATGTGATATGGTTTTGAAAGAATATGTATCATTCATGACTCAGTTATTACTATGCAGATACATTGCTTTTCAATTTACATTCATGTATACTATTTTATTTTTAATTTTCATTAATCCTCGCAATGTAGAATATACACTCAATACACTTCATTTTTATGTTTGTGGATGGAAGCTCAAGAAGAAGAAAAAAATTGATCCAATCAATAGAACATTCATCCAAATAGCCCAATTTATGCGAGTGGTTTTAGTACTGATAACAGTTCTAGTGAAGAATGATGATCCGTATTTAATTTTGTTGTTAATGCAAGATGTTGTATCTTGATGTGTATTTTGAAATGATTTTCTGTGAAAATCAAACATTTTGTATAATAATGTACTAGACATACTGTCCGAATTGAAAAACAATGAGTTACCAATAAGTGTAACAATTATATGCATACTGACATTTTGATTATCGTTATCTTTATGTTGTCCTATTTTGTATGACAACGACACTCTTATTGATATATAATAAAATACAGTTTTTTATTCTATTACATTCTTCAATGATATCGTCAAATGTTACATATGAAACGATACATTGGTAATTAAATGTATGAATGATTAAATATTACAATAGATGCTTACATCTATGATATAAGAAATTAATCAAAACAAACACAATAATTAAAATTGAAATGAATAGTACTAAAAAAAATCTTTCATTGTTAGATAAATAATGGAATTAGTAAAAAAATAAAACATATAATTTATATAGTTGACTACAATGTCAGTAGCCATTGTTCATAGAATCATATGCGGTGCTTTTGATAATTGATGTCACTCTAGTGTGTCTACTTGAACACTAATAAAACTCATAAACTCAATCATTTAAATTGAAATGCATAGTACTATAAAAATGTCATTCAATTTCGAATATATATATATATATATATATATATA
>LPNX010688546.1:463605-487961 GCA_001517045.1 Pseudotsuga menziesii
CAATGTGTTTATGTAAATTAAACACACCGTTAAATATTAAAATAAATATTCCCACGTGCCATACAACATCTTTAGTGTGTTTTCATATTTTTTTCACATTGGTGCATGCCAATGGGTTATATGCACCAAGAACTATGAAAGGTTATGTAGACCAGTGCTTATGTCGGTATAAGCGCCCCAATGTGTCCTATTTGTTTAAATGCACCAGGTGATTTTTATAGTTTGTAATCACTAGTGCGTTTGAGAATGAAATGCACCAATGCTCGTAGGTAAATGGAAAACACCGATAAAGTTTAAAAATATAAAAATTTATCCAGTGCGAAGGATGTAACATAGCGCACCAGTGTCTTTGTGATGTATGCAAGCACCGATGCTCATAGGTAAATGGACAACACTGATAAAGTTTAAAAATATAAAAATTTATCCAGTGCAAAGGATGTAACATAGCGCACCAGTGTGTTTGTGATGTATGCAAGCATCGGTGCGTATAATCTATATGTAAGCACAATTAATGAGATATAAATTCGGTTATTTACAGTGCTCATTCTGTTTGAATTCACTGGGGAAGATTATTCACATTGTACCACATCGGTGCATTTGGTTATGTAACACACCGATGTTCTTAATTTAAATGAAACACGTCGATAAAAAAATCTGCCTTATTTGGTTATAAACTATATCCATAGTAATCTCCATTAAAACATTTGCTACCATTGGTGGAGGTTGCAGTGAAGGTTTGTTTTACATTTTTTTCCAACCTTGGAACACTAAAATCCTTTGATATGGCCTTCGCTATAGTTTCTTTTCCTTGTAGTGTTTTTTAACATCTAAGAAATATAGAAGAACATCAAAGTTTGGGAGGGATTTGTCCTTTAAGGCTTCTTTACCAAGACCTAGTTCAACCAGAGAAAACACACTTCAATGGATCTTTTGTGATCATGATACCAACAAATGAATCAATCAATAAAAGCTAAGAAAGAGAGTGGTTCAAAGATTTTATTATCTTCTAAATTAATTTTTTGCACTTGGTTTTCTCTTGCTCACAAATTGAAGAGCTTATGTACTAGTGAGACAACTATAGAGAAATATACTTGTGAGGATGACATGCTTTACTGCAGCTTGTGTGAAATGAATTTATGCTTTGTATATATGAAAGAGGTCTATACACTAAGAGTAGTACAATATATCAGTTAAGTTTTTATCTATATTTTGTAAGATGTGAAGAGAGAGAGGATGGGGGGATTTACTAATTGGAGGATTCTCTAATGGTTCCTTTTAAATGCTTGATCATTGTCTCAAAAGTCTAACATCCTTTAAGTGGTCAATATAGAAATACCTAGTCAATTCTTTTCTTATATTTCAGGTTCATATTATTGTAACATATTTGCACTACCAAAAGTTGAACTTGGTTTAGAAAAATGTTCCTTAGCGTTGTTTCTATATGTGTTATTTTTTTATCTATTTTGACATTGCATTTCCAAACTTAATGTAAATATCACTAATGATTGTTTGGAATATAGAAATGTATAACATTTTTAGCATTAGATAAGCATTATCAATGTAACCAAGTGCTTTGATGATCTCCACTATCAATACAACCAAGTCCTTTGATGATCATATGAAGTTGTTGTCGACAACCTCAATAGTATTCAATGTTTTATTTCTATATAATTCTATAGATGAATATTCGATTCTTATTTTTTATTTTTAATTATCTTTTTCTAATTTTAAAATATTCCATTCCCTTGGGAAGACACTTGCAACTTTGTTGTTATTTCTCTTGTTAATTTATTAACAATAGAGCAAGACATTGTTAATTTATTTCCTAAGACAAATATAATGTTACACATCCGATATTGGATGGTATAACATCTTATTATCTATCCCTTTGACAATTTGATTTCAGGAAGAATTGATACAACTAGAGGGCTTTCCCGACTTGGTGATCAATGATTTGAGATTCCTTTACTCGTTCCAAGCATTGTTGAGTCCTCACTACCACCAAACCGGTGGGGATTGTGCTTTCATTCACTCGCAAATTGTTTACTTAACATGGCAATGGTATGACTCACATGTCAGACAATTTCCTTTTTTGGGCATAGTTGTGTAAGAGTTCAATTGAGCCCCCTCTTTAAAGATTTCAACTAGGATGAACAAACTCACCTTGCATATGACAGTGTAGTGCACTTGTTAGTGGTTTATCAAGTATGGTCTAGGTATCCCCCTTCAAATGACAGTTCATACCGACCTTAGTAGCACACATACAATAATAAACTTTGACGATGGACCTATCATATTAATTTTGAAATCTTAAAAATAGAATTTACAAAATATTAGATTTTTTTTTAAATTTTTTGTAACTCTCTCATAATTAATTACCAGCACAAGAACTTAACTTGTGGCCAATGACATTGATATGCCACAAGCTCTTCATTATCCTTGCCTTAGTTACCAATTATCACATGTAAACTAAGATATTTTTGATTTTTTTTATTTTACAAATGTTTGTTTCAAATTTGAAACAACACCCATAAAATAAATCTTGACAGTACACTTGTCTCATCTTCCTACAATCTAGGAAGAGGACCCCTCCTCGTCCACCCAAAATTATAAAAATTATAAACACCTATAGGTATAAATATACAACAAAACTAAAGCTTCTAGCTATGTTGCACACATCTAATTAGTAATAGTTGTTAGGCCTCACTTAGTCTCAACAAAAAACTAATTGAGTTGTGTGTTATGTGATGTTTTTTTCAGCTTGTGTGCCTATACAACCTAAATCATTGCTTGCTCTTTCTTTTGGGGAATTATGATAAAACCATAACAATATTTAGAGAATAAGTGTGCTCTTGAAGTATCAATGTCAAAAACTCACGAAATTCACATGTTAATATTGAGGGATTAAGTGTCCTCTTAAGGTATCTTGCTGAAGCCATGTTTAATTCGCACAAAAATATATGTTATACTTGAGTGTGAGAGGGAGTAGCTCAACTTGGTCAATTGCTATATGATGATATTTCCTTATTTAGTGTAAGAAGACATAAAAATCCAAAACTCAATGACCATACAACTATTTGGAAAATTGATAATAAAGCTTTACATAATTAACTATTAATGATAAAAATTAAATTTTAAATTAAATTTATTTATATTGCTAACCTATATATTTATAATCAACATTTTCTTTAACAAATTGTAAAAAAAAACAAACTTATTAATAATAAATATATAATAACCATGATGCTTCTTGTTGGTCTATATCATAGTCTCATAATCTAATTTTCACATTAATAGAAAATATCGTTTAAACCTTTTTCATTGCACCTTACAGCACATTCATTTACCATAACCATTAGAACTTCACATCATGTGGACTTATCACCAAAACCACCATTGTGTGAAGTGCATGATATACAAAACTATTAAATCTACCCACCAAAAAAAAAATTTCAACCTTCTTCAAATATTTGTGAAACCTAGAAGCCTAGCTCTAACTTTAAGTAGTTTCATAATCCCACCAATATGTAAAACAACAATGAAAAACTGACAAATGGAAAGTATAAATTCACATTAATAGTAACAATTGGTTTTGTCAACAACATTTATTTTTTATCCATTTTCAATTTATTTATTACTAATAAGATTGATGAAGCTTGTGCACTATAGTAGAGACCTAGTAAAGCTAGGTTAATCTAGTAAAGTCAACTATAATTAATCATCTATGATGAGGTACTCGAAAATAAAACCTATAATTCCCGTTTCTGCCAATGGAAACATAAACCTTGACTCAGATGCTTTTGCCCTCCCTACGGAAACATAAACTTTGACCTGGATGCTTTTGACCTTGACCTAAAATAACAAGCAGGTACTGGCTGCATAGCAGCTTCCCCTTGCTTGAATAATGTTGAATCCAAATAAAATTTTATCAACCGATCAGATCATATATGGTACCGCTTCAATCATAAGTCAAGAGTCCATGGAAATATTTGCAATCACAGAGAACCATATTCATCCACCCCTAGAAATGCGCAATCAAGGAGAACCGCATTCATATTCATCCACTACTAAGCAGTCATATTCACCGCATTCATATTCACCTCTTTATAAAAGACTTTGGATGCTTCACCGTAAATGAAAGTGCTTCACGACTTTTGTAGTCAGCGGGAGTATAGCAGACTCCATGGTATTTTCCTGGAAGAAGTATTTGAAGGATTCCATTCTAATTTTCCTGGAAGAAGTATTTGACTGGATTCCATTCTACACAACTGAAATGCTAATTCACAGATCTACAGGTTTATTGTCTTCGTCTCTGCCTCTGGTTTATTGCCCAGTTGCTATGAAATTCCAAAATCATCATCTTTAAAGGCAAAGCCACCAATTTGATGCCGCCTTTGATTTCGAAATATTGTAGTTACTTCTGTAAGTTAATGATAATCTGGAGCCATTATAGCAGGCATCATTTGGAAATTCTTGGAGAAAGCTATTTATATCTCTGCAGCAGCTAGCAAACTGGGCAGAGCTAAATGCAGTTTTTTATTGACCCAAGACTGAAGCTCGAAGATGGAGACAAACAGCATTGCGGTTTGGATTTCACGGCTGACCTGTCTGGTTTGTGCATGGAGCTTGGTATCATTTAATATTTATCCATGGAACTGCCACGCTCTTTCTCATGAAGCTCAAATCCTCTCGCAAATGAAGAAAAGCATCAAGGATGATCCCTATAATGCATTGGCCAACTGGATGTTAGACTCTGCCGATGCGCCTTGCAACTGGGATGGAATCACCTGCGCCAATTCTACAGGTATGGTCATCGAAATCACACTCGAACACAAATCTCTCAACGGCCCTCTCTATTCCGGCCTATGCAAATTGCAGAGCTTGGAAAAGCTTAACTTGGGTTTCAATAATTTGTATGGGATTCTGCCGCCATCTCTCATGAACTGCAGCAGCCTCCAATCCCTCAACCTCACCACAAATTCTCTCTCCGGCACTTTCCCAGACTTTTCTGGACTGAAGTCCTTGAATATACTTGACCTCACGACCAACAACTTCAATGGCGAATTCCCTCCTCTGGGAAATTTACCAGAGCTAACTTCCCTCAACCTTGCAGATAATCCCTTTACTCCTGGCACAATTCCCCTAGAACTCGCGAGTTTGAAGAAACTCAACACAATCTATTTGGCCACCTGCAATTTCATAGGAGAAATCCCACTTTTCATCTTTAATTTCACAGAGCTGGGCCTCTTGGATCTCTCTAACAACAGCCTCAAGGGATCCATTCCCAAGGAAATCTCCAACCTGAAGAAGCTCTGTCGACTGGAGCTCTTCGACAACAATTTCAGCGGGACTATTCCTCCCGAATTGGGCGATCTCACGTTACTGCAGAACTTGGATGCGTCGGGCAACACCCTTACCGGCAGTATTCCACAAGAGCTGGGGAATTTGAAAAAGATATCATACTTGCAGCTCTACAATAACAATCTTTCGGGACAAATTCCCGAGAACTTTGGGGAATTGCGGTCTCTGGAAGGCTTGTCGCTCTACCAGAACAATTTTACAGGCCAATTACCGCAGAAACTCGGCAGCCTGTCCAAATTCAACATGCTGGACGTATCGCAAAACCAGCTCAATGGTTCCTTGCCTAAAGACATCTGCAGAGGAGGAAACCTGGAGTACTTTCTTGTTCTCGAAAACAATTTCACGGGAGAATTGCCTCTCTCATACGGAGCTTGCCAAAGCTTGATACGCTTCAGAGTCGATAGCAACAGTCTCAGCGGCAGTGTGCCGGAGGGAATCTGGGGTCTGCCCAATGCCAATATTATTGATCTGAGCTTCAACTATTTTGTAGGCGAAATGAGTGCCCAAATCAGAAATGCAAAGAATCTGTCGCAGTTGGCCATTCAAAACAACCAATTCTCCGGCAACTTGGTGCCAGAGATTGGCTCGGCTCAACAACTGGTCAGGATTGAAGCTGAAAACAATAAGTTTACGGGTCAACTACCGAAGGAAATCGGGAGGTTGAAGCAGTTGAATGCACTATATTTACAAGAAAATATGCTGGAGGGATCCATTCCAGACGAAATCGGCTCGTGCAAATCTTTAACCATTATAAATCTTGCGACAAACCGTCTGGACGGAGCCATTCCGGACTCTTTGGGATCTATTGGTGTTTTGAATTCTTTGAATGTTTCAAATAACAATCTCTCCGGATCGATTCCCAGCAGTCTCGGCGCATTGACCCTGAGTTCTATTGATTTCTCCAACAATCAGTTAAGCGGCACCGTTCCCAATTCGCTCATCAGCGTCGAAAGCAGGGGAAGATTTTCAGGAAATCCAGGGCTCTGTGCTAAAAACTTCAGTATCGATGATACAATTGCAGTTTGCTCAGCTTCTTCTTATACTCAGAAGAAATCCGGAAGAATGAAACTGATAGCCGGTTGCATTGCTGGTGCAGTCGTGTTAATATTCGCTGCTGGACTGATACTTTTCCGGCAGTATATTCATCACCAGGAAGATATGCCGGAGAAAGTGGAAAACTTAGAATGGAAAACCACAGTTTTTCATAATTTGAGCTTCAATGCAAAAGAGCTTTCCGGGGTTTTATTACTGAAATACGAAGAGAATGTAATTGGAAGCGGGGCATCCGGCAAGGTTTATCGCGCTGACCTACCCAATCATGAAACTGTGGCAGTGAAGCACCTCTGGATGGATATGGATGATATTAATATGGACAAACATGAGAAGAAGAATAACCAAAATGACAACATTGACAGTGAGCATGAGCATCGATTGGCCAAGGCAGAAGTTGAAACTTTGGGAACCATTCGCCACAGAAACATCGTAAAGCTTTATTGTTATCTGTCGAACAAGCATTCAAATGTGTTGGTCTATGAATACATGCCCAATGGGAACCTGTTTGAAGCTCTGCATAGCAATAAAGATTTGGATTGGCCAACGCGACACAAGATTGCATTAGGGGCAGCTCATGGATTATCTTATCTTCATCATGATTGCTCCCCTGCAATTATTCATAGGGATGTCAAATCTACCAATATTTTGCTGGATCAATTTTACGAGGCCAAGATCGCTGATTTTGGTGTTGCAAAAGTTCTTCAAGCTTGCGACAGAGGAGGGGATTCAACCACAGATTTTGTAGGCACTCACGGTTACATTGCTCCAGGTAACTTTTTCCGCTCTTTTGACAGGCATATGTGCTCCATTTTCTTCCTCCATGTTTTCCACATAAGGCTTTCAGCTCTCAAGTAGTGTGTTTTTGTTATAGGTTTTGAGGTCCTTGACCTGTAACATTGTTATGCATTTTATTGATATTTCTTGCAAATGGACTAACCCTGAATTTTACCTTGTTTATCTATTTTTCTGGCAGAATATGCATATTCCTCGAAGGTCACGGAGAAGAGTGATGTTTATAGTTTTGGTGTGGTTTTACTGGAGATCGTAACTGGCAGACCAACCGTTGAACCGGAATTTGGGGAGAACAAGGATATTGTTTCTTGGACTTCACACAAACTCTATGAGATGGACGACGCATTTGCTACTCTTGACTCGAAGATTTCCAAGTCATTTAAGGAAGAAATGATTCGGGCTTTAAGAATTGCAGTGTCTTGCACACACAATCTGCCAACTTTGCGGCCGTCTATGAGAGAAGTCGTGCAAATGTTGCAGGATGCAGATCCGTGTCCTTGTAAGTGGAATACAAGCCTGCAAGAACAGTAAATAAATTGTGAACTTTGAAGAAAACCCTCATTGTAAACTATTAATGCCTGAAGGAGAGTTTTTCCTTGCCCCTATATGGTGGATGAGACATCTATGATGCTTGCCGATGTTCACTTATTAGCATAAAAGGGCTACACATCATGTTTCATGGAATGTATTCATGTTCTTTAATGGAAATGCTTGGTTGGATGATGAAAACCAACCTGAGCAGATTGTTGCTGTAAAAAATGCACTTTTAAATCTATTATAGAGTGTCTGGTGCTTGGTATATCGTTGAGGTCAAACAGTCCAATAGGGGTAAAACACTTTTAAGGAGAACATTCATTTTGGGCCGAATGAGAGGCTGACCACTAATTGTGCTAGGAGAAAATTTTTGATCGGGCATGTCGACATTGTTTGTAGCAATGGTTATTTCTATCCCATAAATTAATCTAGTGTTTGTTATTAATCTTTTTGGTTTCCTTGTGTTTATTTATTATTGTATTACTAGTACAACCACATAATTTGTGGTCGATGAATATTGATAGACCGTAAGTTAAATGTTACTAATAAGTTATGTTTTTTTCTAGTTTAACTAGTTGTCTATCATAAACTGCTTGTTATCCATGCATCAGCTGTTAAATTTGTGAACCATTGATTTACAGGCAAATATGAAAGTTGTAAGAAGAGAATTATACAGTGGAATAATAAAAATATAAAAAAATAATGCACACTGAACAAGAAATTAATGTCAGATAAATCGGACAAGAATTGTTTAGATAATCACAACATTGATCTTCATTTATTCATCAATAATACAATGATTATACAATACATAGAACTTGAATCATGTGGATAGTATTCGAATTGAATAGCTAAGTAGGTGTGTCTAAATCAGTGTCAAAGTTCACTAGTCTAACTCCAGATGTCTAAATCAATCTACTAACTGATGAGGTAGGTGGAAAAAGGCGCCACTCTCCCTGCATGCATGCAAAATTGGCTCTAGGCTAACTGGAAGTGATCTAAGTGATTGTAACTGGAGGTTAACTCAGCATAACTCCTTACCAACCATGACCAACTAATAGAGGCTGAAGGTGGACTCCTATAATGTAGGGATTGGTCTCATAGGCACATAAACTCATGCATGCACATGCAGTAAGTAGCAAATAACCTCTATATGTGTTCCCCACACTCTAGTACAATAATAATTACCCCTTAAGTTAGGAAAATAGACCGAATAGACTATATTGGACAAAGGAGGATTAATTAATCCTAACACCCCCTTAATCCTAACTTTGGACAACTTGGGCCCTTGCACCTAGACCAAAATTCACCCATACAATCTAAATGAAATAAAATACTGCTTAATAAACTAAGGAAAATGGGGAAAACCTCATGGGAAAACTCCCCCTTCAAAATAAGCAGGAATTAGAAAATTTTGTTGCAATCTGCAACTCTGTGGAGTAGTAATGAAGAATCTTGGTTCTTTTGTGCATCAACATCCTGGGACTACGCATGTAAACCTCTCCAAACTAAATGATTATGTCTGGAGGAATTTTCCTCTTTGGAAGAAGAGGAATATACTCAATTGAATCAGGAACATAGACAGCTACAAGATGAAAACTAGACCCATGTAGAGCAACTTAGATCAACTAATGAGAGAACAAAAGTGATTGAGAATTCAAACCATATGAGGTAAACCCAAGCAACTTATATGTTGCAGCCTTGAACATCGAACCATATGAGGTAAAATCAGCCTCGGGTGTTAGGAGCAAGTGTCCAGGCGAATGCAAGATGTCTCCCTCTTTGCTAGTATTGTGAGGAGATGAGCATGTGATCAAGTAGAAAGGTAGAGAAGTCCTTGGACCATGGAGAACGAATGCTTGAGTTCCATAATCTGATATAGCTTCTAAAATATCCAATGATTCACAAAATCTAATATCAGCAAATTCATGAGAGAAAACTAACATCAAAATCCCAACAACAATTTTGAAAGAAACTTGAGGTACTTGATTTTTCACACCAAAATTGATGAGAACAACTACAAGCATGACTGGATGATCTTGAAACTTTAAACTCGAACCAAATAAGGTCATATCATATCCAAATAAGGTTATATCAGATCCTAGAGTGTGGAACAAAGGTTCCAAGTGCTCCACTGATATGGTAGATTCACAATTCTCTACTTCTTCAACAAAACTTTGAGTATTGGTGCAAGTAATCATGTAGGAATTTGCTGGAAGCTCTAGATCAATGAGAGTGAATGGATCATGCCCAAAATCTGATATTTCTTCCAAAATATCCAAAGTATTACTTTTCTGCACACCAGCAACAACATTAGAGAGAGATAAATCGAATTCCTCTTCATTTTCTCAAGCAATCACTGGCAAACTTTGCACATAATTTAAAATAGAGGAATCAATGGAGAATGCATGAGTAGAATGGAAGGATAGTTTTTCTTCAATAACAGAGATTTGAATATCTTCTTTTGGATCAGCTATATGAGAAGATGAGATATCATAGATCTCATAAACTTCCGGAGTGGCAGGAGAAGGAGTCACTCCAAGGAGACTTTCTTCAATTCGAATTGACTGTGTTGAAGATTCTGCTTCTTCTTCATCTTGAACAACTTCATCAAAGAGAATAGAGGCCAATACTTTTGGAATAAAGAACTCTTGTGATGCAAAATATCACTACAAAACAAAATATCTTGTGGTGCAAAATATCACTACAAATCATCTTCAATTTTCACTCTAAATATCTTATGAATGGAGTAAGAAGAGGAAATGATAATCTCGAACCCATATTGAAGTTGTACGTGCAAAATATCACTACAAAACAAACCAATTCACAATCATATGTCAGTTCAAGACTTTCCACCTCAACATGTGCACTTTGTCAGAGTCTGTCACACCTGTATAGACTTCTCTAGATAGAATCCAGAGGGAGCAATGCTATGATTCCAGGATTTGTGTGGAAACTCAGCTTTTGCTGGTGCACAATGGAGATCGGATAAGATTTACTGCTAGCTTGAACAAGGCTTTGATACCATGTTAAATTTGTGAACCATTGATCTACGAAAAAATATGAAAGTTGTAGGAAGGGAATTATGCAGTGGACTAATCAAAGAGAATGTACATTGAACATGAAATTCATTCCACAAATTTCAAATAAATCGGACAAGAATTGCTTAGATAATCACAACATTAATCTTCATTCATTCATCAATAATACAGTGATTATACAATAAATAGAATTCGAATCATGTGGATAGGATTCGAATCTACCAGTTCAAGCTGACTGACTAGCTAACTAAAGCTGACTGAATAGATAACTATGTGTGTCTAAATCACTGTCAGAGCTCACTAGTCTAACTCCAGATGTCTAAATCAGTCTACAATCAGTTAACTGATGAGGTAGGTGGAAAAATGCGCCACTCTCCCTGCATGCATGCAAAACTGACGTTAGGCTAATTGAAAGTGATCTCACTGATTGTAACTGGAGGTTAACTCAACATAACTGCTTACCAACCATGACCAACTGACGGAGGCTGTCGGTGGCACTCAAAGTGGGCTCCTATAATGTAGGGATTGGTCTCAGAGGAACATAAACTCATGCATGCACATGCAGTAAGTGGTAGATAACCTCTATATGTGTTCCCCACACTCTAGTACAGTAATAATTATCCCATAAGTTAGGCAAATAGACCAAATAGACTATTGGACAAAGAAGGATTAATTAAGCCTAACATCAAGTACCACTTATCTATGCATCAACTATCAATTATTTTTAATATTTTTTTTTATAACTGTTTATTTTGAATTTGGAATTTGACAACCATAAAATCAATTTTGACAATACACTTACTTCATCCTCCTGCAATCTAGGAAAAGCATACTTGCTAGCCTATCTCAAATTCTAAATATAAACACCAATTTATATAAAAAGAAATTGAAAACATATCTTTTTCTATAAATAGTGTTCCTTTACCTCTATGTTCCATCACAATTTGGCAACAATAGGATAAAGGCAATAAAATCGGATAGTTGCAAATATATTTGGAGGCTCTTCATTTTTCAATCGAACGTGATTATTAGATCCTGAAATCTATTTTTGCCCTTATAAAGATGGCTATTTGTGAGCTTTGCAAGGTAAGAAATTGTCAAATGTACTTATGTTTGACATACTCAAGACTATTTGGCATTTGTTCATTGCTTTCATGATTTATGATTCCCGAGGGGTAGAATTTTGTTGAAAATTGTTGCTCACATCCATAGAGTTGTTGAAAGCATGGTAAATTTTAAATTTGCTAAGTTCCTTCGCGAGATCAACCACATTCTTATCATTATCATGATATCTAAAATGGTTAGAGCACTTTACATTTTCGTGGAGTCGTTGCTTGAATGAATGAACTGTAAAACTTGATTACGGTTAGCTATTTATTAAGGTTTTATAAAATATTGAATGCTTTCCAATTTCATAAAGCTACGATGGTAAGTTAAAATAGATGAGACGAGGCCATTTTCATTGAAAAGGGTTTATTTTCCCAAAAACCTGTGTAGTTTAAATTTTTTAAAATTTAGGTAGAATAGTTCGATTTTTTCGGCAAGATTTTGAATAAATATGGTTGGAATTTTTCAAAATCTAGATTACATCTGTCAAGTTTTAAAATTTTGGGTGCCCTATGGTTTCTAAGATTGCTGAATCCACTTCTATTATTAAATCAAATTCTCATTTTGCAAAGTAAAAAACACCACTTCTTTAGATAGATTACTTAGTCTAAGTAATGTGTTCTTTATTATTTAATTGATTATACTTTGATTCTTTAGAATATCAAGTAATTGCTCATAAGACTATTTTATTGGATGACTATAGTAAAGCATGTTATAGACACTAAGCAAACTCAATCTATATATATTCCAATGGCTGAAATTCCTAACGCCACTCCACTCCAACATGAGGAGAAGGATATTCACATGTCTTCAATGCAACCACCTAGGATCCTTTTCCCTTAGTAAGAGAAAAAATAATATGATACAAAGCGTGAATAAAGAACTCACCTTCATACATTCAGATCCACGACTCCGCTAGAGGAGGAGAACTGCGTGAGAGATGATTTACATAGGTCCATGTATTGCATGTCAAATAATGTCATATAAATTTACCAAAATAATAACTTTTTTCTTTTTAAATTTAAAGTTGAATGGTTGTAGATTCTTGGGATAAGTGTCATACACACTGCACATTTTTAGCAAAGTAATTGGCTAATTGAATGCGCTAATTGAATACTAAGTAGTGGGGAATAAATGTTGAGCAATAGAAGTAACAAAACAACTGGGCAATTAATTTCTCGTGGTTCCAGCATGTAGAATTGGAAACCCATATATGCTTTATGGTTTCGTTATGCCTATTTATAGGGTATTGGATTTCGAGGTATCGAGAGAGTTTTTAACTTATTGTTATGTTATCAAAATATCTCTAGAACTTTTATGATGATAATACTCTTGTTGAGAGCACAAAGACTTTATAATGTATTGTAACAATTTGTTAGTTTTCGAACAAGATATAATGTATTGTAACAATTTGTTAGTTTTCGAACAAGATATAGGGTGTGATTTGGAGTGTGGGTTTTTTTCTCCCATAAAGATTTTCGCTAGGAAGTCATGTTGTTTAATGGTAGTATGTTCTATGTTGTTCATCACTACAACTGTATTTACTTTGTTTTCTACACATTCTTCTGCCATTTATTAGTGTAAGAAGTACATTTCACACCTCTACTTCCTTACATTTGGTATAAGACTCTGGTCAACTTGAATCCAAGGTGTTAAGGACAAGGTTTTTTATTTTTATTTAGTTATCTAATATTGGTTTGAGTGGGATATTGTGCAGAAGGAATTTTTGTTACAATGAAAGCACAAACATGTCTAGATTAGAAATGGAGAAGTTTAATGGTAATAACTTTGCATTGTGGAAACTCAAGATAGAGGATTTATTCATAGATCAAAATCTATGGGTAGTAGTATATGGAACCAAACTTGTTGGTATGAAAGATGAATAATGGGAAGTGTTGAAGAGAAAGTGAGAAGCCCTATTAGGTTCTATTTAGTCAATTCAGTCTACAACAACTCTTTTGAAAAAGTCGGGGCATTTTTACCAAGCTAACTCCCTAGTTAAAAAAAAATATGCATAAAAAGTTCACCTTGAGAATGGCTAATGGTGATTCTACATCCAAGAGTCCTAATGATTTTAACACTATTGTGGCCTAGTTTATCTTAGTCATAGTGAATATGGTTGAGGAGGATTGTTAGATGATCCTTTTGTGTTATTTTCCATATTCATGGGGCAGCGTGGTAATGGCCATTGGAAGCAGTGTAAAGACATTGGTGCTTGACGAGAAAAAATCAAAATCCACCAATGAAGTTTTCTTTGTTCATGGAAGATCAAAGGAGAAAGGAAAGAAGAGATAAATGGGGAAATCCCAATCTTGGGGACCTAAGTCTCCTAGAAATTCCAAGGAAAAATGTTGGAATTGCAACAAGGTAATGCATTTCACAAGAATATGCAAGGAACAAAAAATTAAGAATATGAAGGAAAATGATGTTTATGATTATAAAGCTGAAAATATTCTTAAGAAGATGGAGGAGATGCCTTTGTTGCACCCCTAGCAACCCATGCAAGTCAAAATTTGTGGTTGATAGACTTTGGATCTTCCTTCCATATGAATTGACTCGTCGTAATTGGTTATAAGTGTATGATAACTATTATGGTGGGGTAGTAATATACCTCGATGATTAATTTTATCTTAGTACAGTTGCTCATGGTAGAGTCTTGATCATATTCCCTTATGGGAGAGTGAAGGGATTAGTGGAGTTTTGAACATTATGGGTTTGGCATTAAACCTACTATCAATAAGCAAACTTAATGATGCGAGTGTTGAGGTTGTTTTGTTTGAAAAAGGGTGTATATGGTCCAAGGATCTATGGTGCTCAATAAGGTTCTTTTTGTGAGCACTTTGTTTCATCTCAATGCATGCACCATTCGCTACAATAGTTCTTCAATATGTATAATGAAGAGGTATGTAGTCTAATCTACACCTTCATAATCAATACTTATATTTACTTATGCTTTCCTGCCTAAACAAAATCTCATTTTAGAAAATAAGTTATCTACAGATAAAAAATGTCATAGCACTAGAGATTGGGTGATATAGGTGAGAAGGGCCTACAAGCGTGCTACAAGCCTTGAGAATCAATGATCTTGTAGATGCATTGATCATTGTTCTCTTGAATTTAATTTTTTCATATATAATTGTTCTCTTGCATATATAGAAAATACAATTGTGTACAATTTTATTCTAGTTCTCACAAATATATTGAATTGTTGGAATTAATTCGTTCTAATGTATTTGGTCTTGTTAACATTCCTTCAATTTATAAGGATTTGTACTATGTGTTATTCATTGACAATTATTCTAGAAGGACATGGGTATAATTCTTCAAAACTAACTTTGAGGTCTTTAGTTGGTGTGAGTTTAAATCTCTCTTATAAAATTAAACTAGTAGGAATATTAGCGTGTTGAGGACTAATACTGGCAGTGAGTTTTGGTTTGTAACTTTTGATAATTTATGTAAGGAGAATGGCATTGAAATGCATATGACAACTCCATATACCCCTCAACACAATGGAGTTGTAGAATGGATGAATAGGTGTTGATGTTGATAACTAGGAGCATGCTTAGTGGAGTCATCTTAGAGAATAAGTTATAGGAAGAAGTGGTTGCCACTTCATGTTACCTAACTAACAAGTCTCCTAGTTTATCTCTTTTGGATAATACACCTATGGAGGTTTGTACAGGAAAGAACCATCACTTCAGCATTTTCATGTTTTTTGTTGTCAAGCATATGTTAATTTTCCTAGGGAGAAGTAGTTGAAGTTGGATAACATGGCAATGAAATGTATCTTCATTGGCCATGGAACTAGTGTCAAAGGGTACAAGCTATGGGATTGTATGGCTATGAAATTTTTGCATACTAGGAGTGTTATTTTTAGATAATTTAATTCTTCTCCCACAATGGTGCAACCAAAGAGGATGAAAATAAGTCAATTGTTCAACTACTAGCAAAGATAGAGAATGTTGAACCATAAATTGAACAAGAAGTGCATGATGGAATTTATGAGGAGGGCTCATAGAGTTCATACATTAGTACAAAATGAGGAATTAGCTACTAGGTGACTAAAAATTCTAGTCACCACGGGTTTTTCAAGTGATTTACTACTAAATATGAGCAATTTTGATTGACCCAGCTATAATTGACTAAAATTAAAAACTAATTTAGTCACTAGTTAACAAATATGACTAGATAATAAGTGACAGAGTTAAAAATGACTAACATAAATGACCAATTTAGTCAAGGCATAAAAAATGAATAGCTAGAAGAATATGAATTAGTCATTTATGTTAGTCATTTTTAATTGTGTCATGGAAAATTACAATTTTGACATTAATGAAGTGTAAATTTTGTAAATTGTCTACCTTCTATTAGTAATATTGGTGCAATTCACATCGATCTTCAGAGATCCAACAAAGAAATTGCACGAATTTTCTCTTGACCATCTTTATCCCTATGGCACCATTGAAGCAAACCGTTAAGTGCGTGCCAAATTAGGAAAATTAGGTTCCAACAAATACGAATTAGGTGCTAGAACCAGTGCCATCATATCGATACCTAGAAGAATCATAGCTAATTGTTAATCCTTCAATGTAAGAGTCCCAAGTCCCATATTGAGGTGCTTTTCTAGCTTCAATATAACTATCATGATCTATGACCGTCGAACTAGGTGTTGTACCAGTCGAAGTAGCTTCACTAGGCTTAGCTCCTTTAAACGTCGTAGCAGTACTTGTCGATCCAATAATAATTAAACCAGTGGAATCACTAAGAACAATATTTTAACCAATCAAAGACTCAATTATAATTAAGCTGGGGTGTTGACCCATAACCATTCTCAGATCTAGTATATGCAGTAAAGGTAGAGGCCCGACCCCATCTCAAAGTTTCAGGTATATATTTCAATTCCTCGAACTCTTACAAACCTAACCTCGCTGAATATGATACCCATAATGCAGTGATGACCTCTTCGTATCACTATCAAGTTAAACCTCCTAATTTATGCATTAGTGGCTAGGTAAATTTTTCATCTGACGTCGTCACCCACTTGATTCACTATGTGCATAACTCTTCTTGGCCAACGTCCTCGATCCAAGTTTATTATATATACTTATACTATAGCAAAAAAATACCATTAAAACAAATATTATATAATATTAAAAAAATGTTATATTTATATAAAACACAAATAATTACCATTTGTGTTTAAAGAAACGTCATGTTTATATATATGTCACTCTAAGGCATTGCGTTTTAAATTCCTGCTAAAAAAGTGGGGAGTGATACATTAAGTATAAAATCATTTTCAAACCGACACATGAACAAGCCATAAAAGACATTAACCTAGGGAAACATAAGTGAATTGCATAGGTCCTTATAGCGAGACAATCCCCTTCAGCAGTTGGCCCATGAAATGATTACTTTCCATAAAAAATATTACAGTTAAGAGATACTCAAGATCCATGCTAGTTTTGAAGAAAAAAAGAGCGCATTCCACTCAACAGCTCGTGGATTGCATTTATTTAATTTGCAATCAATTTAAAATTAATATTTTAGAGCAAAGAAACTGCCCCTAGCCAAGCTCTGCCTAGAAGTTGAATCGAGTATAATCTTTATGTTCCATGTCATATAAGCCTGTAGCCGCTTTCAAATCACCAAGTATGCTCGGAGCATGTAAAATAAAATATGCTTTCAATGTCCCTTTTTTCTCAGAAGTTTCTATATATTTATTTGATCTTTCCCAGAAAATTTATATTTTGCTTCTTTCACAAAATTTTCAAGGTTTTAAATTCCATTTCCATATATTTTCAGTTTTACAACATCTGATCCTTACGCCCTCATTAAACCCTAGTTAATCCTGACACTCAATATTGTGGTTGTTAATCCCCGTCAGCTCTTTTGTGGTTTTGATATGCAGGGTTTCACTAATCGATTCCTCTCGTCGCCTCCAGGTAAACTACATTTTTTTCAAATTTCCTCAGTTTTTTCTTCTCAAGCCGCTTTATATTGTACTGATGACGTCCATTCAATTGAAGATATGGAAACAACTCATAACCGGTCATAACCGACCAACTCATATTATCAGCAAAACCCCACATAACATTTGTCAATATCTGCACCCAAAAATCATTCCCATCCATAATCCATCCACGTCTGGGTATTGCCATAGAATTTATTCTCAACAAATATGGTTTAACAGATGAAGATATCCCAAAATCCTTTAATCATTTTAATAACTTGCTTCGTGAAAAATCAAGCCATAATATGAATGGAGTTTTGGGGTTGTTAAAAGGATGTGATTTGAGCACCCCAACCTAGATTCAAAGGGTAACAGATGTTGTGCATGTTCAAGGCTTTTATGAACTATAGTAATCCCACTGCAACCTCATTTAGGGATGTAGGAGGCTTGGATAGCACTATAGCACAATTGAATCATGAAGTATGCCATTTCAAGGAGGGAGTAAGGAAGCAAAGTGGAGAATCACATTCATGTTTTAGGGGTAAGTATCCTTAGGTCAATGTTATTGCGTTATAGGAAACATGGACAGTTCATTCTGACACATTGGTTCCTTATCATAGAAGACTTACCATGAAGGATTTGCTTCGACCTATATCTCTTTTCACATATTAACCTGGAAATATTGCACGACTATATTGATATGAAGAGAGTGCTTTGCCATTTTGCATGTGCACTATATTCAAAATATCAAAAGACTTAGGTGGCGGGGTATTTTCACTTGCAGCTACATTCATGAGTGATCTTATTCACAAAAATCCAACTTGCTAGTTTGTGCTAAATGTTGTTGGTTTGCCTAATGTTGTGTTGGATGCTATAATGGTTGGTGTCCTTATGCAGATGCAATATCTTGTTTACCATAGTTCTTTGATGCTTTGTGCCTTAATAACCTTGGTATTCAAGCTATTAATGATCATGGTGCTCTAAGATGTTTTGTGAAATTTTTTATATCACAAACCTGCTTATGAGCCTTGGCAGGTGACACTCATGGGTCCTTATCATATGCTTTGGATGAGATGATGCAACAAGCTTCTTATTTGTGGGAGGTAGTGGTGGATGTATTGATTGAAATTTTAAAAACCATTACAAAACATGGATATGGAATTGAAGTGTCTTCCTTGTTGCAGGATTTTGCCAGTTCTTATGCACCTGTTCTCATGGAGAATGATTTAGAATAAAAAAACATTTATTTTAGTGGATGGAGATGAATCATCGAGGGAAACGTATGAGATGGGAGTTGATAATTCTAAAAAAAAAAATTATTCAAACATGGAAGCCTTTATCCCAGATTGTATAAGCAATGCTACACTTCTCTTAGAGATTATTCTTCATAATACAGATAGACATGGGGTGTTCATTGAGAAAAAGGGTATAGAGGCCCTACTGCAACTATTTTATTTACATCTCTTACCATTGACATTTGCAAGTGGCCAGAATATCGCCATTTCCTTTAAAAACTTTTCACCACACCACTCATCAGCTCTCACAAGGCTTGTTTGCACTACTCTTAGAGAACACATGAGACTTGCAATTGAATTCATGGATTTGTTGGCTAGAACAAAGCTGGAAGATATTGAGGGATCACAACACATGAGAATTTTGAGATGTATTTCAAGTCTAGAGGGTGTTTTATCCTTTTCAAAACATCTACTAAAAATTGCAACTAAAATGATGTCTGAACTTGGTTCTGGGGATGCATATATGCTAAAGGATGTGGGGAAGTTGTACAAAGAAATACTTTGTTATATATCTCTTGTTAGTGATTCAAAAGTATATGTGAATAAAGAGGTTGAACAAGGACCTAGAATTAAATACTGGCACCAAATGCAACAGGTACAAAATTTGATAGTGATCCCAACACAGTTTAAATTGTTCGGTATGCGAAGCCAGTGTGCGTGAGGAATGGACCTGCCACAAGATGTGGGGAAGTTGTACAAATAAATACTTTGGCAGATATCTCTTGTTAGTGATTCAAAAGTATATGTTAATAAAGAGGTTGAACAAGGACTTGGAACTAAATATTGGCACCAAATGTAGCAGGTACAAATGTTGGCAGTGATCCCAACACAATTTCAATTGTTCGGTATGTGAACCCAATTTGTGTAAGGAATGGACCTGCTGCTCACTGGTCCATTGAACTAGAATATATTTATGTGATACAAATAGGATTGCATCACCATATAATAAGGGACAATATTGGTTAAGTGGATGGTAATCAAAGGATCAATCAATTAATAGAGAGATGATTTTTGGAGGTGTTATCCCCTGTTTCCCATAAGGTGTTCACTTAATTTTTCATGAGAGTTTATGGGTTGGTTCTTGAGTTTTCTACGCATGTCTAAAGTATGATTTTTTCTTTTCTTAGTTGTAAAATGAATTATGGGCAATCAATGCCACTTGTGGGCAATGAAAGGAAATGAACAGCCCATGTACCTCATATCTGGGTAGTTATGAGCCCTATAACAACAAGTTACAACAATAATTATAATTAAGCCAATATGGGTATTGTTTTGAACATTATTGGGTGTGTTTCATTTTCTAACATCCTCGAGATTCAGTTTAAGACATTTTTTGTGGATGTGAGGTAGTTATGGGCACAATTTAGGACTATCCATGATGTCTTCCTAGAGTAGACAATGGAATGAGGTATGAAAAAGCTAAGAGAAGAAATCCTAGTTGTGCTGAGTGGAATTTGGACCTCATACCAACAATATACTTCCAATGATGGGATGATATGGACAAAAAAACCACATTTTGGGCACCTTTGGGGGGGGATTTGTGCAATAGTAATGAAGCATCATCTATGTAACTTGGGCATTGAGACAACCATGCATTGTTCAGGATTAAGCACCCTTGTAACCTAGGGTCTGGGGTTACCAACTTACTACTAACCTTGCAGACAATCAACTTTAATAGAGAACAAAAAGGAAATAGGAAGAAAGTCTTGACTTAGCTGATTACCGACGGTTGATCCAAGCTTGATCTTCTTCCGTTCCTCTTCTCTCCAAAGCTTCCAGGGATGCACCTCCTTCACCTACAAAGAGAAAATTCTCCAAGTACTGTCTTATACATGTATATATGAGAGGTTAGATAAACAACATGTCCAGTACATAATCAAGAATATTCATTAACCATAATACATGAAAGGTACTCAACAAAATGTTGGAAGAAGAATTCTCTTTATTAACAATCAGTGAATGAGATAAGAGTACAACCCAGCTTATGAGACAAGGACTCCTCTGCAACCAAAGGACTCTGAGTTCTGTTGCTCCAATACTTCTGAAGATATACCACCAGCATAACTTTGCTCTCCAAAATTGATTGATTAATGCCCTCCCCAAGGACTCTATTTGTACTTTGGGAAATAGAGTGGTTTCGAAGGTTGAGGAGGTTGAAACAGTTAGGATAGTTAATTATTAGGGCCCAACTAATCTCCATTAATTGTGATTTATATTTTTAATGTCGAATCAAGATGTATGCGACTATTAATATAGGCAACCCACATATGACACACAAGTTGATTAAAGGAAACCCACGTACGCTAATGTACACGGGTTGCAATTTATATAGTCACGTACAGTATGCGAGTTTTCAATGGCAATAGTCGCGTACGTACGCGAGTTGTAATGGAGATAGTCACATACACAACTCAACACTTATAAAAGTAATATGGCAAGCTGGATCAAGGGTAAATGCATCCCAAGTCATGCCCATCTATAGTGTTTTGGCAAACTTCAATCCTAAAATGTCCTTTTGTGTACCAACATAAGGAATGTCGGCACTCGGATAGAGAAGTGCCATTTGGGTTGATAACAGATGCCCCCTAATGTGTGAGGTCAGAGGGAAATGATGGCTGAAATACATTATAATCATTATCTTGGGGAACTCATAAGTCCAATGGAGCGGAGGTAGTACCTGAAACAAATACATAATAATGTCATATACAAAGTCATATCTGAGGATGCTATGTTCAATATACTGGAACACTAGCTCCTTTACAAGATTTGAGTACATCATATAGTATGGGTACAAGACCACGTGTATTACAAAGGTGGATCGAAGCCACAATATACAATAATGATGAGTCTTCAAAGATCTGGAAGCTGTGTAAGTGACCACAACATAATCTTGCACAACTTAGTCCATAGATATGAACCTAAGGTCTTCGTAAAAAATCCCAAAGAACCAGTACAATCCAAGCCATGTGAATAGATGTTATTGAAGTCGAACATGGATAGGATTCAATAGATTGTCAACCAATAGGTGATAATTGACAACTGTAGCAAAGGAATTCACCAATAATGAAAGTGAATCCTAAGGTACGATCGTAAAAAACTCTAGGTCTTCGTCGTCAGGAAGTGCTGATGCGAAACCATAATGTGATGAGGAAGGCAATAGATCCTCCAACAGATCATAAGAGTGACTAGGAACTGGGTAAAGGAATGGAAATGCAAGTAATAACAGATAAGACAATGATGGAATCAAGATATAGATCAGATACAGGGTTAAATCCTTGAACAGTGAGCACGACCCAAAGATGACCCAAGGCATCTTTTAACTTTGCAGATAGTACAACTAGACTTATTTGTCATGTAGGAGACATGATAAGATTCCCCAGGTATAACTGACAAGAGGAGTAAAAAACTTGAAGTAATAGCTGAACTGAAAGTGAACACTGAGACATGAGTATCGAAAAATACAGAGAGTGCTATGTTCAAGGAAAGCATGCTGCAACTGACTGAGAACCAAAAGAAAACTTCTTCCTTATATTCCCTGTTAAATTTTAACGAGTCCAGGAAAGTCAACTCAAGTCTCTCTTCATTTTTGACAAGCTTGAAGAGAAGAGGGAATAATGCTTGATAGTGTCACCGATTCGTGGATTTTATGATCCTCAACTAGTACATGCTCACTTGGTGTTTTCATGTTTAGAGAGTCTGAAAACTACAAAGAAGACTCCAGGGGGGTCCTTTTTTGTCCAATTTAGTCTTCTGAGGCCAAAAAAATATAAAACATACCACAAAAGAACTCTCTTAACTCCCGTAGAAGAAAAGGTGAACCTTTTTCGTACTTAGTTAGGGAGGTCCGAAAAAGGTTAAATTACCACCTACCCAACGCTCCTTCGAGAGCATCATATAGCTTGAGTTTTACGAGTGTGAAGGAAAGCAATATCACTCAGAAAGATCCATTTGAGTACGAGAAATGGGGCTTACAACAATAAACTCGATGCTTTGTTCTTGGTGTTTAACGAGCATGACAAAGACATGAAGTACACTCGAAATCTTTTTCATGTTTAGGTCCAGAGAACGAAAAGAGAAAACTGAGTTCATACCGGGTGTTCCTTTTCCGTAAATTTAGTCCCTCAGGTCCAAAAAAGTGATAAACCTATACCTGAGAATACTCTTCTCAATTCCGTAGAAAAGAGAGTGATCCTTTCTCATATTATTCCGCATGGTCCAAGAAAGAGATAACCTATCACCAATGCGGATGCCCATTCACATATTCTCAACGAGCTTAAATGGACAAGTTTACTCGGCAGTCAAGTCTATTTTGAGGAGTTAGACCTAGGCCTAAAGAAACTCCATAAGGGTGGGGAGTCTTATAAAGGGATAGCTTGTAAAAAGAGACCAAAATGAGGCTCAATTTGGTGTGAAAAATAGCTAAGAAGACTCCCCTAAACCTATGATAGCTGCAACATGAGCATCAAAAGACAATAAGTAGGTTCTAAATGAAGATACTCATGGGAGGAAAGTCCTATCCATGGAAGAACAATGGTATAAACAAGGAACTAATGGTTAAAGATACCATAGTCCATGGTAGAAGTGTCAATGCTAGGATTAAGATGGATTAGGTATAAATGCAGAATGCATGTGAAATGACCAAAAAACCATCCTATATGAGTGAAAAAACAACTTTAAACGACCATAAACCTGTCACATGGAAGAAAAGATATGGCATTAGTTTGATTTTATATATAAAAAATATGAACTATAGGGAAAAAACCCACTTTGAAAATAATTTTTCTATAAATAGTTCAAAATATAAATAAAAATTCACCATTTGATTTTTATCCAAAAAGGCAAGTTTTACCTCTATCTTTGATTGCTCGGTGTGGATGACTCGGTGGACAATTCTCGAAACCGAAAGTGCTAGGTAAAACTACACTCCATGCTCTATCATTTGATCCAAGAAAATTTCAATTTTGGGCCCAAATTTTATATTTTCCAATGCTCTCAAAGCATGAACGCTGTGTACGCGGGTATGGTATATCAACAGTTTCATACACGCATTCTGTACGTGGGTTGCCCGAAGAAAAGTCGTGTACAATACACGACTTGTCCAAAGGACAATTGCGTACACAGCGTGAGGTAGAAAAAGATTGTATAGGGTCAAAAAATCAATTTTTTATATGAATCTAATGGTTTGAAATGGCTTGTTTATTAGATTGAAATATGGTGCTT
>LPNX010688546.1:489135-619853 GCA_001517045.1 Pseudotsuga menziesii
CACACCTAATAAGCTCGATTGAGCTCAAAAACCACCAAATGAGAGTCAAGTCGGACTTCAAGCTGAACGATACTACGTGACAAAGCATCCCATAAAATCTCAATGACAGCCCTGTATTCAGCCACATTATTGGTAGCAGTACCTAAGCAAGCACCTCCCGAGGCAACTAACTGTCCTGAGGGCAAATAAATGACCCATGCAGCTGAATCCAAATTACAAGTGTGGCAACTGGCACCATTAGTGAAACCTACGAACCACTCGGAAGACATCTGTAACAACAAGTAGATGGTATAAAAACAAAAACCGACAAACTATTGTACATAAAAATACAATAAAATACAGGAAAAAGCGGTAAGCCTAAGCATAGTACTTTTTCAAGTAGAGCCCATTTCTAGGCTCAGACATCTTATTCCCTTCGAAATCTGTCAATTCATATGCGCCCTTCTTCAATACCTTTGACACGACATAAGGCCCTAACCACATAGACCTGAAATTTACTGCCCCCAGGGGTTCTTTGTCTTGATCCCAGAGCAATACAAGCTCCCCTTCAGAAAAAAAATTCGAGGCTTGACCGATTTATCGTATTGACTTTTTACCCTATTTTTATGAGCTTCATTTGGTGTCAGCGCATCTCTACGCTGCTCATCTAGATGTTCTAAATGTAATAAATGTTCTTCCAGTTCAGTCGTATCAGGTAACACATGAATAGAAATATTTAAGGATGGGATTTTGCATTCGATCAGGGTAACTGCTTCTACTCCATGAACGAGTTGGAAATGAGAAAATTCTGTAGCAGTTTTCACATTGATCTTATTTGCCAAAAGCGCAGGATACAACATGATGTGACAGTTGGAACGGGTTGCATTAATAGTATGTTTGAGAATAGTCTTCAAAGTTTTATTTACAGCCTCGACTTGACTGTTTGCTTGAGGATAGAATGAAGATGAATGTTCTTGTCTAAACCCTAGCATGGTGGTCAACTCAGTCATCATACTATTTTGGAAATGACTGCCATGGTCAATGACAATCTCTTTAGGGATACCGAATCGTGCGATAATTTGGTTGAAAATGAAAAAAGCTGCAGTTTCCCTGTCTGCTTTAAAGGTGGGCATTGCCTATGCCCATTTTGTGAAATAATCTACAACCACAATGATATGTTTGTGCCCCCTAGCCGAGACTAGGTTGCACGTCACGTAATCTATCCCCCACTTCGTGAAGGGGCCCACTGAGATGATGGGAAATATGGAGTGGGATGCGACCGCATCTTTCTGGTGTAAAGCTGACAAGGATGACAACGCTTCACGGCTTCCACACAATCTTTAAAGATCGTGGGCCAGAAATAACCAGCTCGTAAGATATTCTGGGCCGTTGCTAACCTAGATAAATAACCCCCACACGCTCCACTATGGGCATCATTTAGGATAGTCTCTACTTCTTCATGGCTAAGACATCGATGCAAAGCGAAATCTACCCCCCTACGATATAAAGTATCTCCAATAATGAGGGAGTTCTTGGCATGTACGCATAGTTTACGTCGTTCTTCCCACGAGAAGGCTGCAGGGTACTTCAAAGTCTAGAGATAGATAAGTATATCTTTGTACTAGGGGTAAGAGGTGGAAATCAAAAATATATGCTCATTTGGGAATGAGTCTTCTTCAATGGCTACATCTTCTTCTACTGGAAATTCTGCAATGAGCTCAACAAACACTAAGGATTTTTTGGATTTGGAAGATTGAAAATCTAAGTCAAACTCTTGAAGAATGACTATCCATTTGTTGAATTTGCCTCCAACTATCCATTAGGACAAAACATATTGAAAAGGAATAACATCTGCCACTACCGTCGTGGTCCATCTGCAACCTATGAACAACATACACAGCTGCCAAGGCCAACTTCTCGACGTGGGAATACCTAAGTTCATGGCCGGATAAAGCACGACTGAGATAGTAGACGACATGCTCTTGGAGCTTATCGTCCTTCTGGACTAGTACTACCCCGATGGTCGACTCAGATGTGGCTAGATACAATATAAAATCCCAAGAGTAATCTGGCAGACACAATAACGGTGCCGACAACAAAGCTTTTTTTAATGCCTCGAAATCAAGTTGTGTAATTTCATCCCATACAAATGGGGTGTCCTATTTCAACATGCGCATGAAACCTTTAGTAATCTCAGCATAATTTACAATAAAATGTGAAAGGAAATTGGACTTCCCCTGCAGGATTTGAAGCTTCCTGATAGAATGAGGAGGAGGCAGATTTACGATGGCCTCAACTTTTAAAGGATCGACCTGAATGCCTTTGTTGGAAACAATGAATCCGAGCAGTTTCCCTGAATCGACACAGAAAACACACTTGTGGGGATTCAAGCAAATTTTGTAGTATCTGCATCATTCAAAAATAAAACACAAGTGATCTGGGTGATCGATCCTCTTACGAGAATGTGGTGGCAGATCATCAAGGTAAGGTTTGAAAATGGCTTTAATGTCGTGAAAGGAAAAATTCATTGCCGTTGAAAGGTTGCCCCTGCATTTTTCAATCCAAGGGGAATTTTCTTGTACATGAAGGTACCCCAAGGAAAAATAAAAGTTGTTTTATGTTGGTCTCCCAGTTTAATTTGGATTTGATTATACCCGGAGAAACCATCCATAAATGAAAATACTTCACTTCCCGCGCAAGCATCAATAACTTGATCTATAAATGGCGTGGGGTAGTTGTCCTTAGAACAGGCTTTGTTTAGATATCGAAAGTCAGTACAAACACATATAGTCCCTTTCTTTTTGTCAATAGGAACAGGGTTGGATACCCATTCTGTCAAAATTATGGGGTAAATGAAATCAAATTTCAGCAGTTTCCCAACTTCAGCCTTAACTGTCACCTCTTTACGCGGGTTGACAGGTCTCAACTTTTGTCGAACGAGTCTAGCGTTAGGGTATGTTTGGATTTCGTGCTCGACTATTGATGGATCAATGCCTAGCATCTCCTCATATGACCAGGAAAAAATGTCGCAGAATTCCTTAAACAAGGCCGTATATATCGCAATCTCCTCCGGAGAGCAGTTTGCGTCGATGTGTACATTTTCCACAACGTTTGGATTTACAGAGATGTTGATAGGAAGTGTAGCAGAAATGTTTGCCATATTCCCCTCAACAAATATTCCTTCCCTTGGTAAGGGATTAATATGCGTATCAACATCACCTGCCAGTCTCATATGGAACTCCTGGTTCTCGATCCTACTTAACTCTAGAAGAAAATAGGATTGATGGTGAAGATCTTCGCAGATCTTATCTCATCCGCACATGACTTCCAGAGTGGCTTCATTCAAAGGTAAAACCATATCTAAGCAATCTCTAGAATACAAAGAGTTCTATGCCCAAGTGGGAAAATAGGCTTCTTCCAGCTCCTCTGAGACTGTGAGAGGGACCGGAATGGAATCAATAGTGGTATGGATGATAGCTTGATAAGACACTTCCGCTGCCGATAAGGTCACTTCAGGTTCATGGTGGGAGGGAAGAACCCAAGGATCTGTTCAATCAACAACCGTTGCTATGGAATTCCCCACACTAGTAGAACCTATATAATTAATCGGAGCTAGAATATCAAATGTGCCCATCAATGATGCGTACATTCCAGCCCCTAAGCTCTCTGAAGTAGGTCTAAACTGATCAACCAATGGTATAGTGGACTCGTTAGTTTCCATGCGGCCTTTTCGAGTAAAACTGAGTTGTTCTACAGTAACCAACTTCCCTTCGTGTGGAAACACTACCACCCGAAAAACAACTGATGCAATAGTTGACATGGCGTAAGTCCAACTTCTCCCCAAGGGCAAGTTATAATCCAAAGGTGCATCAATCACCTCTACCTCAACAAACACCGCTTTCCCTACCAACTTTATTTTGAAAGACGGCAGGATACGATGTGGACGGAATGACCTTCCGTTGAAAGCAGTAAGTAGGGTGTTTGATGGAACCAACTCTAGAGATCCAAGAGATTTCCAACAAGACAGGGACATAACACATGTAGAAGCACCCTCGTCGACAACTACCCTTCCAATGGTATTTCCATGATGGATTACATCTATCGATAAGGCTACATGATATGGTAGGAAAATTTTGACATCAGAAAAATTAAATTTCGCCATGAGACTCGATGAGTCCATACTACCTAAGGCTACTAAGAGTGCATCCTGCTGGGCGGGACAACTCTGTAACACCTCTAAAGCCAACATTGCACAAGGAGTCTGGGGTAAGTCTTCAACTATAGAGTAGTTTGCTGCAGCCCTAGAATTAGGATTATGCAAGGTTTTCTTAAAGACACCTTTCAGTATCTTGGGCATAATTTTGGTAGGTTTCTCAATCATGAGAGGGCTAGAAGTTTCACCTATCGACTTACCCTTCTTCGAGGTCTCTTTTTCACAATTCTTGTTCCTGGTCTATAGTAAAGTTTCAAATCAAACCATGTTGATATAATTGGGGTTAGGAGCATTTGGGGTGCCCCATGCTGCATTTGAAGCTGAAGCAGAATTCTGTCCTTGGGGAAAAGGATCTTTCAGGACAGCTAGTTGTTGGCCTTTTAACAGCTTCTGAGCTTGTTCCATAAGGGGACATAGATGGGTCAGGTGATCTTCACGGCACAACTTACATGGGAATTTCACCTTCTTCTTTTCTTTCTTGCCCCATCAGCATTGTTTGTGGGTTTTTGCTTGTTTTGGTTTCCCTCACCCTTTTTCCCTTTCTTCTTTTTCCCACCGGGTTGTTGATTGCCTTTTGAGAGATTTGTGCAAAAAAAATTTCATTTTAAGGTGAGGGGGCAACCTTTGTTGCCTTCACCGTAGAATGTTTGACAGACAGCTGATGGAGCTGTTTAGCTAAAGATTCTATAGTGGGAGAATTTATAGAACCAACCACACCATCGACATGGGGTCTAGGCTTAGGTTTCTCTGCATTGTGCGTTGGCCTCGGTGCATCAGGGATGATCTCATATAATATCCCAGACTAAGAATACATCAAATCTAGTTGTTGGGACCTGAGGATAGCTTATTCCTCATTAGTCACTCCCGAAGTAGATACATCCTTAGATATATATGGCAATAGGGATTTAAGAAACCATTCTAATAAGAACTCAGGAGGAATAGTGGCTTTGATAAGGCTCTTCTGTCTTCTCCACTCTTGGATGTGATCCAAAATATGGGTGGCCTTGTCCTGCCGAAAGGTAGACAACAAGTCTGTCCCGAAATCATATCGGACAAGAAGCTGGAAGTGACTAAGGAATGCATTAGCCAAGTCCCAAAAACTACTAAACGCAGCAGAAGGAAATTCAATATACGATTTTGTTGCAGTACTGGAATCCTCATTCAGTGAGTTAGAAGAGCACCATAAATGGAAAGTGGTGGCATGAGCTCCAGGATCATCCCCAACTTTTCCTTCGAATTTTGGGGTATCCGAGGGAAGATTGGTAGGTACGGGTGGCCAGGAGGGGTCATGTCTTACTAGGTCATTCATTAGTTTCGGCAAATCTGGCAAATTCAACGTTGCCAGGAAAGGGAGCTTGGGTCTAACCGGAGCACTAAAAGTACCAGCTTGGGGATTAGAGGGACTTACCCCCATATTCCCATATGTGAAGGTGGGGTTGCCCCCTGCTGCCGGTTGTGAAGTGGGTGGGATGCTTTGGAAAGGATTCCATCCATAATCCAATGGATTGTTTATGTGCGATGCAGTATAAGAGGTTCTAACTTCCCCAGTCCAAGCTGAGGTTTCGAATACAGGAGCAGGTATCCCTCCGTTGAAAAGCGAAAAAGGAGAGCTCATGAATGGAGTTGAAATCGGAGTTTGAAAACCTTGACCATAAGCATTAGGGTTTCCAAACTGCACCCCTACATATGCAGGTGTTGGGCCTACGTATGGAGTGGATGGGGGAATGTGCCCCCCATTCCAAGGAAAACCTTAGACAAAATCCGAGGATCCTATAGGACCACTCTGAGCAGTGTGTACAAAGGAAGTAGGAACTATAGGTACATTAGGATTCCCAGTGACCATACCACCAGAAGCACCTGCTAAACTTGTGGGAGCCAGTGGTTGAACCACTTAGATAGTTGGAGTTAACGGTGTAGTAGGTATACTTGTTCTAGGGGCACCTATCAAGGGAGGTAGCACCCCTTCAGCCAGAGCGGCTAAGGTGGAAGTAGAAGAAATTTCTCCTGTAGTAGACATTATTCTTCCCAAAGGGACACCAATCATGGGTGGATTGAAAGGATGAACTTGAACGATCACCAGATTGTTTAAGTCAATTAGAGGTGAATTAAAATTCCTTGCAAACTCGTCATCCTGCAAGTCTTCTATCTCAACTATGTTTAAATTAAGACGGTTTTCCCTAAGTTTTGGTTCACCTAGAACTTCACTAACTCCTATCGGTTCGAAAGAACCATCCGTATCTAATCTTCGCCTTTGAGGGGGGGTTCCAATGTGATAAGCGGGGAAAGGTTTTGCAACCTTCATGGCCTTCTGACAGATTGATCCTCCACGATTTTAAATTTGACTCTTCACACCCTAAGGTCGTCTAAAAACACAAACAAATCACAGAGCAATCACTACAAAATTTCCTAAAGTCTCAACAATCACAAGTGGTATAAGATATGCTTTCCTGAAGAAAGCTGAGAGACAGTTTCTTAGCGTCGTTGAAGAGATTCTTAGGCACAAGCGGAGGAATCACCCACTACCATCCTACACTTTCAACAAGGGTTACCTTCCAAGCCCGTCCAAGGTGAACCAGAAATAGACTTCCTATTTACCTGTGTATAAACCCTAAATTCCCAAGAGACTAGAGGCTACCTTAACTATATCAATAGTCTGGGGGGACAGTCGCAAGCCTGATTCGTACGCATGGGCAGGGTAGCAAAGCCTGAAACTCTGTCTAGGACAGAATCCCCAGATGCGTAAAAACCTTGGTCTACATTTTGACAAGGAATCAGAGGGTTATCTCCTTAATCCAATGCCTCCACGCAGCTTAACTCTTGTTTGGGAGGAGCTTCCTAGATGCTATCAACACAGAGAAGGATTTGCCTATTGATTGGCCAACTACGTCTAAATTTAAGTACTTATGGGGAGTTTACACTTCCTATCCCACAAGTCTAGCCTAAGCTAGTAGGTGTATGACCCTATAAAACAAAACTTACTAATAAATTTTAAATTATAGCGTTCATTTTAAGGGTTGTTCTTAATCAGAGGGTAAGTGGCGTGAATGACTATGATATTATAGACTCGATAAGAAAAGTAAAATAGGTGTATAAAATGAATTCCAAAGCAAATTATCACTACTTAAAGAAAGCTTCTTTTTCTTTTTTTTTTTGTAAATATGAACTAATGAAAATGTAACTAGGAAAGAGAAAGCTAAGACTTATTTTTGTAATTTTTGAGATTTTATTCAAAAATTGAAAATAAAACTATAATATGCAATTCAAATGCAAATGTTTCCAATGCTTTTCTTTTCACTTTTCAAACTCTTCAAAAATTACTATGCACCTAAATGCAAAAATTCTTGAGTATGCTTGAATAATCAGACTATATAAAGCAAGCAAAATGAAGTATAGCAGACTTATAAGAACCAAAGATCAACCACCTAAGGAAAAAACTTGGCAAACACCTAGCTTGGTAAGACACAATGAATGAAATCCATTGAAATCAATAAAAGGAAAGTGACAAACCGACACTACTTGGAAATAGCACGGTGTACATGGTATCTTGAACCCTGATCACTGATTCAGACACACAACACTTGGACCTATCACCCAACAGGATAATCCACCTCAGATTGCTAAAAGAAAGAATCTCCAACCAACAAAAACTCAAGGGCTTACTGAAAAGCATGAAGTATGGTTCACAGGCCTTTCAAACCTACAGTGAAATGCCAGTAATAGAAGACCACAAAGCAAGGCAAAATCCAAAAGAGGACAGGTACAAGAAACCCTACCCAAAATTTTTGTTGCTAAAGTATGTACGTGACTGTCTAGTTGAGCAACCCATGTATTGTACGCGACTATTCAATATAGCAACCCGCGTATACAAGCCTTTGTATGCAACTGTGTAGCACAGTAAACCGCATACAGGAGTAAAAAAATTTCAAAAAAGAAAAATTATAAAGGTCTCTAAAACACTACTGCAAGTCCAAACCAAAACATAAAACCACACATTGAATTAAAGCAAAGTCTGGGCAAGGATCTACAGGACTAACCCATAGTAGGCTGGAATCCCCAGTGGAGTCGCCAATTCTGTTATTCAGGATTAAGCACCCTTGTAACCTAGCGTCTGGGTTACGAGCTTACTACTAACCTTGCAGAAAATCAGCTTTAATAGAGAACAAAAAGGAAATAGGAAGAAAGTCTTGACTTATCCGATTATCGACGGTTGATGTAAGCTTGATCTTCTTCCGTTCCTCTTCTATCCAAAGCTTCCAGGGATGCACCTCCTTCATCTGCAAAGAGAAAATTCTCCAAGTACTGTATTATACATGTCTATATGAGAGGTTAGATAAACAACATGTCCAGTACATAATCAAGAATATTCATTAACCATAATACATGAAAGAGACAACATAATGTTGGAAGAAGAATTCTCTTTATTAACAATCAATGAATGAGATAAGAGTACAAGCCAGCTTCTGAGACAAGGACTCCTCTGCAACCAAAGGACTTTGAGTTCTGTTGCTCCAAGACTTCTGAAGATATACCACTAGCATAACTTTGCTCTCCAAACTTGATTGATTAATTCCCTCCCCAAGGCCTCTATTTATACTTTGGGAAATAGAGTGGTTTTGAAGGTTGAGGAGGTTGAAACAGTTTGGATAGTTAATGATTAGGGCCCAACTAATCTCCATTAATCGTGATGTATATTTTTAATGTCGAATAAAGATGTACACGACTATTAATATAGGCATCCCGCATATGACACGTGAGTTGCTTAAAGGAAACCCGCGTATGCTGATGTACGCGGGTTGCAATGTGTATAGTCGCGTATAGTACGCAAGTTGTCAATGGAAATAGTCGCGTACGTATGCAAGTTGTAACGGAGATAGTCGCGTACGCAACTCAACACTTATAAAAATAATATGGCAAGCTGGCTCAAGGGTAAATGCATCCCAATTCATGCCCATCTATAGTGTTTTGGAAAACTTCAATCCTAAAATGTCCTTTTGTGTACCAACAGGAATGTCGGCACTTGGACGGAGAAGTTCCATTTGGGTTGATAACACCATGTGAGCCCACATACCCAAATAAGATTATGTTCTATGCATAGTTTGGGCACTATTCCTCACTTCTTCCTATATTTGGATAATCTCTAGCTTATTGCATATATTTAAAGGGAGCCATTTTTTACATATAAGAGTTTATCCCTAGAAAATGCAAGCTTTGATTAAGTTAATAATAAGCTGATTTGAAGGAGAAAAAACCTATGTGTGTAATTTTTTTACACATATACTATTTACTTTCTAGTTATTGTTTGATTTGTGATGTGAAAAAATAACATCTTGTTTGATTGAGAACATAAGGATAGTAGTCACCTAGGGATTGGACTCTTTTTATAGCAACTCCCCTAGAGCCACAAACACCCACATATCTTAGTTTGTCTTTTTAAAAGTCAAGTCCTCATGGTATCTAGAGTTAATGGAAGCATTATTTCATGGATTTCATGTGTCTTTGTGAGGAAAAAAAGATCATGCTCAGAATTAACATATTGAAAAGCACATGGAAATGGCCAAATCGTGAAAGTCATCATTTATCCATCCAAGGTTGTGAAAGTTGTCAATTCTTTAAAGTATTGAATAACCGCATATTTGTTGTCCTCTTTAGTGGACACTACTTGTGCTTGATCATGCTTAAACTCAAATTGGAGCCTTTTAATATCCTTGTCTAGATATATCTTGTTAGGGAGAAACAAGAGCCTATTTTTATCCTACAGAACTTGGAAGTGATAGACCTCGAACTTGATGTCGCCCAAGTTGTTTCAAAATTAATATGTTTCAGTTCAAGAGTATCATGGAGAAACATTTGACCTGTTTGTAAGGGATCGTAGGAGCAAGGGATACAATTTGAGGCTAAGTTCCTTGGAATGTCTGGATTTCTCTTCAAAATGTTTCTACACAGCCAATTCAACAAGAGGTGGCACCTTGTTCCATTTACAACATGTAATCATGAGCTATGTTTAGAAATTTGATTATGAATTACTAATGATGAGCTATAGTTTTCTCATTAAAATTCTCTTGTTGAACAAGGATCTCAATTTCCCTATTCTTCAGGTCTGAAATTTCATTTTGTAAAAGTTGGATCCCTTCAACTAGGGGTAAAAGCTAAAACATTGAAACTTCATGTTGACAGTGAAAGAGTGCCTATGATAACATTGTGTAATTTTACTGAAACTTTGATGAATTCTAACCATGGATCAAGGGTAATGTTTATTGTTGTTTATTCCAATGAAATATACATGTTTGTTGTATTTATGATGTCCAATCAATGATTTATTTTATTTTTTCAAAACCTATACAAAATTGCCACATCCTATAATTTTTCAATTTTTCAATATTTACAATTGTTTCTTGCCATTTTTCTTTCTGCAAAAGGAAAAATTTAATACTTTTGGTGTTTCTGAAATACATTTCCCTTCTGATTGAGGACCAAGTTTTCAGCATGTGGACAATGGAATCCATTCTCTGCAATGGGGGGAACTTGGATTTGGTCCATATTGTCCCTAGATAAAAGAGTGCAACCTTCCTTAACCAAATAACAATCTATGTTGAAAATGTGAGTTCTTTCTTAGAGGCAATAATAATTACTTTGGCCACACAAGGTATTCAATTCCTTCATATGGATTAACCATTAGGATTTGGTCGTCTAAGGAGGTTACATCTATTTAGTGAATTAGTCCTTTACCATGCTTCTCAGATGGGAATGATTAATTTTCTTCTTCCTGATAACAAGGTGTACCGAAATTGAAGGACTTTGTACATATGTGATTTATCATCCGTTTCTTGCTATAAATAATTATGGTTTTCTACGTAAGGATTTGAAGGAAACTTCTTGATATTTGGTAAACAACTACAGTTTCTTGATTTATGCATTTTCACTTTGGGTTGGTTCATTCTTCTCATTGCCTCAAAGTAATGCAGATGCTCATCAGAGAAAAATATAAGAAACCTTTAATGTTGGGGAAGGATTTATGGATAGTCACTTGTTATTAGAGTAGGTATTGCCTCTTGTCCCTTTTGTCAATGTTTATCTACTCTAAACTTGTTAACTATGATAGAAAATCATCATTGTCATGTATTATGTCTAATAATTCTGTTCTTGTAGAAAATGATGACAACACCTACAGAGAAAGTGAGGTTGGGATTTATTAGTGGTCAGGGGAAGGGGGCGTGGGACCTCCCTCTACCTATGGCCCTATGCTCAATTCATCTAAGGAGGTTTTATATTTCTTCACTTGCTCTTCTCAAAACGCTCAAACATGGTACCTATTTCTCAAATTCCCTCTCAATACATCCATTCGTTCTCTCCTGGAATATGTTTACAAGATATGGAAATGTACCTTTTGTTGACATTATTACACCTAGAAAACTATTCCTAGATGAAAACATATATTACATTTGCATTATTTGAATTTACAGTTGTTTTCTAGATTCAAGATTTCTTAAAGACATTGAGAATTTTTTTACCATTTTAGGCTAAAATAAGGCCTCATTTTAAAGTTCTAGGGTAAACAGTTAGATGATTCATTTTTCTTTTTCTTGGTTGCAGCCAAAATAGGTGTCAAGTACTTTTCTGTGGAATGCCCATTAGAATAGTTTTGTCACATAATAGTATGTTGTTTGTATTCTATGAACACATGGTGAAATCCAAACATTGATAGTGATAGACGGTACTGATCGAGTGTTCATAGATTGAGGAAATGCTTGTAACTCGTGTTAGCCATGTGATCCACTGACATCAAGAAGAGGAAACAATCGCATAATCACCATATTATAAGTACTAGAAGAGTTCTATTCTAGTGTTAGAAGGAATTGTTTCCCATTTAAAAGCTTTTACACCAAATCACAACTAACAAAACCACCTATTTGTTTTTCTAATAATTTCCATGTAATGCACTTCAGTAATTATCAATCCAAGCTTCCCATCATCCTCCAAGAATTTTACCTAGGTAAATCCAGTGATGTTTCCCCTCATTCGGAGAATGGTACCGAAGTAAACTAGATTATTTTGGACCAATGCCAAGCACCTCGTAAAGTGGGATTTGAACCTGATTGGTATTCTAATTTTTAATGTTGGAGACACTCTTTTTATTAGCGATTTCAATTCTCATGACAAGGTGTTCCATCTTCAATATATTTCTTTACACTTCACCTATAGGAAAGAGAATAATCACTGTATATGAACTTTTTTTCCTTTTTTGTAAATGTGTCAATAGAGTAGTCTGTCTCAATTCCGGTGTTGGTTATCATTTTCACAGGATCCTATCAAAGCAATTTATCTCAGTATCTCCAATCAAATATACCATGCCTTTAATCCTAATGCAAAAGATGGCCATGAGCTTATAATTGGTTTGAACTCTAGAGACAGTAGGCATTCGATTGCAAATTAATATGTATGAGACTTATTCTACAATTCTAACTATTTTTCTGTTATTGGTGGTATTCTTATATATGTATAAATCTATGTTTTATTCTTCAACATTATTGTGTGGTTGTAATGTAGTCAATCTCATTATGACAACCGTTAAAGAATCTCGTGGGAACCCAACATTATAACAAATATGGTTCTTTGAGAAACAGGTGTGCTTAAAGCTATCATTATGTTTGCTTCTTTGTTATACTCTCTATAGACATGCCAAAATTCTTTCTCCAAAAACCAACTTTGTTTAATATGTATTAGTTTTACCATCTTCGGGATATTTGAAGAATTCTTTTGGAGCATAGTAACAATTACAATTTGTTAGTGTCTTATATATTGAATATGCATAATTCATATATTCTTAGAAAGTTTGCAAGCAATATTTCCATTACAGTCATAAATGATTTGTCACCAGCCTGTTGGTCCGATATTTATCTTTGCTAACTTGTCAAAAAGGAGAACATGGATCTTTTGGGTTTTAATCCAATTCTTGAAAGCAATGTTCACGAGGTTGTGAGTGCGCGTGAAAATTTTGCTTATGGATTCCTACTCTTGTGACTTGACAGCCGAATTTGTGAGATGTTGGGGATTATCCTGTGTTTTTCTTCCATCCATGGTTCCATAATTTTGTATCCTTGGTAATTTTATATGCTAGTCTTCTCTATCATTGTGATGCAATCATTTTTTACATGTTTGACCTTCCTCCCTTGGTCATCAAAGATTAAGTTGTTTCTATTAAGTCATACTTTGACAGTAAAATGAATATGTAAATTGATGAACATAGAGCTTTGATTAGTTTTTTTAAAGAGTTTATGGGTATTCCATTGATCAGTTTAGGAAAAAATGGTTTCAAGAAGATTGGTGAGATGTTAAAAGGAGATATAATTGGACTTGAGAATGCTTCTAGAATCATCCGAGACACATAATCTTCGAAACCTAAAACCATCACCCAAAGGTCGGGCACCATTGTGAGTCCAGGAAACCCAACTAACAACTATGATGGTTCTAAATTGGATAGTTGAATGTTTGTTTGAGAAATAAGCAGTGTTACAAGAGGACACACTCCCTTTGGTGGGAGGTGTAGCCACCACACTTCCCATTTTTTTGGGACAAGGAAACCATGGAACTTGGGGAGATGCAAGGGTGACCTTTCCCTTTTGTGAGAGATTCCTAGGTGTCCTACAAATTTTGTCTAATGGCCTTAGAAAAAGTCCATTTAGAAAGAAAAAAACCTAAAAGCAAATGAAAATATTTATTTCATGTTGTCATTGTTTATATATGTAACTTGTCATTATTTCTCATGCATTTGAATATTCATTTTTTGAGTATTTCGGATGAGCTCCACTATGTGAAGGACCTATTATGACACAAATCTGCGTGGGAAAATTTACACAATAATTATAGGCAAACCAACCCTGGTTATGTTGGTGAGACTCTCTGTTTGGACTAGTACTTTTTCAGTCATAGGGGGATGTCCCTAGAAAGTATATACTGTAATCTGATCTAAAAATCTGCAGATTTTACGAACAAAAAAACATACATAACTCCCTTTTGAATGTCCTAGAACAACCAAGAGTGAGGGTTATTTCAATCTCTAAATTTAAATGGTTGAGATCAGGTTTTCGAAGGGACCATAACAGAGAATAAAATGGAAATGAAATGAAAATAATTGCAGCCTGGTTGAAAAGAGAACCAAATAAAGAAAAAATAATTTCCAATCATTACCGATAATTTAATCATTAACAACCAATAAACAGAGAACTAAAATAAACATAACTGACTGAATCACTTATTACCCAAGAGACAGTTTGTATCATAGTGGATGATAGGTGACATGCTCCCAAATGTCTTATCGGCAGCAATGGTGATAGTGGTCTAGGTGTGGGGATGAGAGTGAAGATTTGTTTTGCTACTCTAATCAGTGCTCCAACTTGAACTGTCTAACCCCTACTCTTCCTTCCAAGCTTGAATATATAGAAAATTTCATCTCTCCAATGAAACTAGCCCTTCTCTTTGAAAAAGGTATCAAAAGCTTTGATGCCCAAAATCTTGCATGCAGGTCGCCTTTGTACCTTTATTTTTGTTTTGAAGGCTTTATGTTGTTTGCATTCAACTAAGGAAACCAACTCAAGTCATCTCTCCAAGTTGACCCAACTTTCTGCGTTTGATGCCTTTTGCAGGTTGATTTTTTTATCACCAATTGCCATTTTGGAAAGATTTTGGAATAGCTGTTACATCCTTTGTTTTCTTGCTTTAAATCACCAGCTCATCATCATTTTATTATCATGCATTCCTGTAACCAATACACCTTTTCTCCATGTTGAAATTATCATTCAACCAACAATTTTGTCCAACAAGAGGTCGATGGCTAATCTGTGATTAACCGAGTGTAAAATATGTTGCTTGTATATCTCATTTATGCTTGCTAGTCATTTTCTTACATACAACCATACAAGAGAGTATTCCCCTGTAAATTGTATGCATGGGCTGCCCATTTTACCTATGACCTCGAAACAAAACATGAAATCCAATTTACAATAGAATTCAACGTACTGTAGACAGCTGGTAAATGCTCGGTCAAACCAGCTCGAAGACACATTGGAAACTCTCCTCTCCAGATCAACAACCTCAAATCTATACATGTGGCATCACTTTTGAGTTCTTATATTCTTTTCATAATTGACTGCCAGAAATAAAACTATGTCAAAGAAATGATTTGCAGCTGCTCTGTTATGATAATCCATTGAATTTTGTGGAGGTGACCTTCAATTTTATTGTAGAAAATTCATTGAAAAAGATCCACACGGGATTTTCTTCATCAATATTTCTCTACAAAATTTCTTGTAGTTGTTGTTCCTTCCATTTATTCACTGATGTTTATTCCTGAAGAGAAGTGGCATGAGGTCGAATTTGTTTTTGTTTAAGTGACAAAAAAGGAAACTGCTACATTTCCCTTCTAAAACTGTTTGAGGGTCACCATTCACTACTCTCATTAGCTATCGATATGACACTTGATTTGTGCAGGGTTTCTGGTTTCAGCGCTATGTTTGTGCTTGTTCACAAACCTTTCAAATAGCTCCTCTGTTGTATGTGCATGTCTGTTCCGTGGCATATTTGGCCAAAGGAGGGGTAACGCCATTGTAGAACACATGTATTTTCCCAGTTCAAACTATTTTTACTGCAATGCGGGTGTGTTAGTTGCTAACTCTTAGCTAATGTGATGTCATTCATCATTTACTACAGGTATTTTTCTTGAAATCGTTGAAACAACAATGAACTCTTGGATTTCAGTCCATGGTCATCTGTGAAATGAAAGGTTTGGATGAAGAAATATGCCCGAGATAAAATGTATAAGCAGAGAAAGGTGACAATTCAATAAAATGATCACATAAGCATAGAAAGGTGTGTTTCTATGGTAACTTGGATTACCTTATACTATTCCTTCAAGTGAAATTGGTGATGGAAATTCTGGAGAAATTGTTGAAGACGTTGATTTGATATGATAGAACATTGAACATATAGGTTCTCAGCGTGCGTTGCTAAACTGGCGTCTTTATACAATGATGTGGATATTGGAACTGTTCCAATTACATGTAGATTTCATTATAGATCTTTTGTACATTTAAGTTATAGCATTCAGAACCATATTGTCATTTTCATTTCAAGTTTTTTATCTTACCATACCATTCCTAAATTGGATATCTGATCTTGTACATACAATAGGACTATCTGCAAGCAATTCCTTCTTCATTGCTGGTAAATGTTGTTGGTGTAGGTCAAGGATGGCGAGATTTAAAGTATTCACTCAACTTGTTTATCACATGTATCTATGTGTCAACTGGAAATCTCTCTAACACTCTTTCCCTTGTGAAATTTGCAGCCTCCCCGATATGGGCTCCTTCTGGAATTGTTGTAGCATTTGTCCTTATTTTTTGATACAAAATCTGGATTGGGATATTTATTGGAAATATGGCAATCAATATCTGGTATTTTTCTTCTAGAACACTTCATTCATGCTTCCTGTCAGTAGTAGCTTGTCAGTAGTAGCTTGTGGTGTTTCTGCACGCTTTGAGGAAATTAGCTGCGAATGGTTAATGAATCATCCCCTTCAGTTAACAGGTGGTCGTATGTGCATTGTTGTTCAGGTAAGCATTTCATAATTATTCTCTTGATTCCAGGATTGTTAAGCCAGGATATTCTAAATGCACATTCTCTGTAAAACTAATAGGTAGGTTGTATCTTCCATCATTGCACCTACTGTGGAATCTCCTAATTAAAATGTTTACAGTATAAATATTGTTTCTCTGTATGCATACCTATTGTGGTAGGAATCAAGAAGCAGAACGAGTACTATTGACACTCTACATGATGCCCTCTAGCTCTTTCTTGTAGCTCCTCTTGTGAGTTCAGTATCTGGGACATGCAATGTTGTTGCTTTGACAGTTTTTGGATTATCAAAGTGGAAATGTTTTCTGATTGTATCGCCAACCTGGGTTCTTGGTGGTTTTTCATCAATTCTTTGCTATATACCATACATTCTTCATCTCTGGAATCTCTTCTATCAAGTTGTTGTACAGATTGTTTATTGTGAAAACAAACAGGAAAATTTAAACAATCACTTCAATGGTGTGGAACTCAACAGAGACTCGAGAGCAGTCTAATTCTGGTGTATTTGATTAATCATATCCCTTGGCTCCTGTGACAGTAACATCTATTTTAATAAATTCTTTTCTCCCTCTCAAGGAGGATGTGATGATACAAGGAACCTCAAGAAGCAAGGTGGGAAATTCAAAATAAATAACGAGAATCCTCAAAATAAAGACTTTTTTTTATGTGGACATGAAATTCCATCTATGAAGTTGTCTCGTCATAGTGAAGCAAATCATTTGGAAAGAGGATTGTGTTGGACATTGCATAGACATAAACTTTCACCTGGTTCTGGAGGGAGTTCTTCCGCTAGATGGTACATACCGGAGTAAAGAGTGTTGCTTAACAAAACGTCCAACTTTTACCGATCTTTTTAACTCCAGTGATTTTTCATTTAGAACATTTCTGACGAGGGATGTTGAGGGCATAGCACTATTTGTGCTTCTTACCGTTATGTCCCTGGTTGTATTTTTTAATATGGGTGTTTCCAATGGCGAATTTGTTCAACGCCTGTCTTATTTGGTTTTTCATGTTATCTTATGGGCATCATTTCGCTTCAATCATGCTGGCTTGCCTCTAGCTGTGGTGGTTGTTGCAGTGATTGCAAGTGTGGGAACTGCAGATAATCATGGTCCTTTATATCGACCCAATTATGATCATGCCTTGTTGCAGGTATTAAACTGGAAAAACCGGAAGCATTAAGTGGATTACTTTAAGATGCAGGTTTTTGATCTTCCATCTTTCCTCAAATATTGATGCAAGATGGCTTATGATCAATTAAAACAATAAATCAAGTGTGTTACACAATATGGGTAAAAAGGGGAAATCACAAGTTTTCTTGAATGGACACCCCAGATTCATCCTGCTGCGCAGGCTTGGCGACCTTGAATTTTAAAGTCACTCAATTGAAGGCCTTAATCAAGAATGGATGAGAGAAGCTCACTCCTGTTTGAACACATTTAAAATCCAGCATATTTGAAATAGACTCTATGCACTCCAACGCCAAAACCTTAATGACAATCAAATCTTCCCGATTATGTCAAGCACAACACCAACGTACTCCCACAACAATTCAAGCAGGGGTTTTCAAGCAGGGGTTGAAGAAAGAAGGATTTCTTGGAGGAGATAGGTCTAGACCATCCAACACAATAATGAGCTGGCACTCCATTCATATATCACAGGGCCCATTTGAACCATTGGGGAAGAGAAGACAAAATGGTTAATTGAAGGCCTATTCATCTATATTGAAGCTTCAATATGAGATTTTACATTTTTCTCATGCTTTGGACATTAAATAGAAGACAAACTGATTAATTAAAGGCTGGTCCATCTATATTGAGGATTCAATACAAAATTGTACATGTTTCTCATGATTTGGACATTAATAGTGTTTTCTAAATTTTAAATCCATGTTTAAAATAAATGTGGAGGCAACTATCCCAATGCTTGGAATACCTATAAATGTGTAAAATTTAAAGGAAACACTAACAAGACTTCAAAATTTTGTCTACAAGCTCAAAAAATGAAACTTGGTTTACTAGAAGAAGATGGAGATTTGAAGCAACTTACCAATTCCATTTCAAATAGACAATATGATTTTGGGAAGAAAAGTTTGAGGTCAAGAGATGGCACGATTCATTTAGGTTTGTTATTCCCTTATTAGAAGTAAATTAGGTCATTTTGTTTAATGGTATAGTAATTTTCAAAGGTTTTGACTTGTCCATTTTTTCGTGAGCCCACACAGATCAGAGAAATAATTTTATAAAGAATTTGTTAAAATTATAGAAGCATTAGATGTTATTTTGGATATGCTAGATGTGAGAGATCCTATTTGAACATGATGTATAGACATGGAGCGAATGGTGTTGAGATCCGGTCTTGAAAAGCGTCTCATTTTACTTATTAATATAATAGGTTTGTTATTTCAACTTAGTGATCTTTACATTCAGTTACAACTTCGTCTGATTCTTTATATTTTTTGAAATATGTCTCACTTTTCTATTACATAAACATTACGGTAAAAACCATGTTACAAAAAAAGGTGGCAAAGGCCATGTCACAAAGTGCAAGCAAACCATAAGAACCCAGAAAGTTCTGGGAAATGATGAGATCTTAAAACTGTTTCGAATTGGAGGATCAAGGTCCAAGATGACAAAAATGACAAAATTGGGCAAAGTTATGGAAGAACATCTATTATACTTCGCTTTTTATTATGCTTTTGAGACATGTGTAAAATATAAAGATGCTTATAATCTATTTTGACGTGATCAGATTCCTGGAGAGGCATTGCTATAATTACATTCCCATCTTTATTTTTAAGCTTATATTATAAAAGGATCTTCATTAACTTCTTTTTAAAAATGGTTTAAGATCTTGTTCCTAGGGAGATTGCAGACAAATGGCTCAAATATTTTAGAGAAGAACTTCCAACTATAGCCTTTAAGTGCAACACCCAGGAGCCGAGGTCAAATCTAGGATGGAAATCGGCTTCAAAAATTGCCATGCACACTCCCAGACTACAGACCAGTTATTGTCTTGGAAATGAAACACTTGTAAGGTTGCTGAAAAATTATTCTAGAAGTCATGAGGTATGTTCATATCAATTGTTGTTTACACCCATTAAGCTTTTTTATGAAATATTTTCCTTTGTACTATTGCATAGCTTGAACAGTTCCACTCCTAATCTTGGAAGTCTGTGAAGTGTTTGACAATTTGTGTGAATAGTATTTTTTCATCAATGATGTGGATTGTGCCCTCTTTATTGGAGTTGTGTTGGATATTATCTAATATTTGATATGAGAAAAAACATTTTTTATTAAGAGGATGAATGTATTGAGTTTAATTTTGGAGTTGTTTATGGTTGGTCTGTATAGGCTATAATTGGAAGACTTTATCTACGAATTTTAGAGAGATTTGGATCCTTTTAGAAGGAGCTATGAAAATATATTTAGCATCTACATAATGTAATTTCTTAAAACTTAGCACAATAGACTACAACACTGATTCTGTTCATATTCGACTCAACGGTATCACGAGAATTTCATGTTTTCTTTGTAATTCATGTTAGGAGAATCCAAGACTCTGAGACAATAAATAAATACACAAAATAACTCCCGGTACACTCCTAGATTGACAACAATAGTAGCAGAAGAATAATAAACCAACATATAGTGGACAAAACAAAAGGCTAATAGAGGGAGAGTGGAAAGTATCAATAATAGGTGATGCAATGATGAATCCATAAGAAAATTTAGTATTTAACTCAACTTTTTCAGTCCCTTGTAAAATAAATATAGAATCTTCGAACAATTGCTATACATTTTGATGTATCGTAACAACACAAGGGTTTAAGAGTTGGCAATAAAATGGCAAGCAAGGATGACAATAACCTTAAGTGACAGATAAATAGAGGCCATTTGAATGGATATTAGAGTTGTGAAGGTAAAGATCTTACTAGAAGCATGGAGATGGAAGGAATGGATTACACATGCAATTAGAGATACAACACATTAAGGATGACTGAAGGTCAAAGTAGACTTGGATGACGATTACTCAGATGAAATCAAAACAACTAATAATATTTCGCGGTTCTAATTGGTATGGTATTTGTGTTAGTTTCCCTACTTCACAAATTGGATAGGAGGAGGCAGAGAGAGGTTAGATGCCAAGGGAAAATTGTTCATGGTGCCTTTCTCTTACAATTAGCCACTCACCAAGTTCCATTCTTAATTTCATTTTGCAGGGATGGTAGATGAAATTGTTCCCATTTCCAGTAGAATTTGGATGTCTAGGATTAAGATGATATGTACTATTCAAGTGTTTCATTTATACTATTATAGTACTCTAGTAACCAGGTAAATTTTTAGATATTAACATCAAAGAAAAAATATATACAGCTAACGAAAAGAATCCAGCTCAAGTAATACAACCCGGTCATTGGTTATGACCACAACTTACCACTTGGATCCTCATTGAAATTTTTATCCTATATCCATTAAAAATAACTTATACAAAAGGACCCTTGGACCCTTTAGAAAATATAAGGATCACTATAACTATTTTCCACATGATTCTCCGTGATATCTTCTTGATTTTCAGCATCACCATTTTTGTGGTTTCTTCATAATATTTTCTTGATGTCCTATAATAGACAATCATGTACTTTATGAAGCTTAACACCTAACAACTCAGACCCCTAATATAATCCCTTTCATAGCCTAAGAAAATTATCCCATACAAAAGCAAAACTTTCAAAAATATAAGATGATCATGCAATACACAAAATGTTGATTGTGAACACTGCTAGATGGGTAACAATTCAATGCCAAACCAATCAACCTTCATGCAACCAAGGAAAACTAGCAACTCACCTTTGTAATATTTAATACCAAAAACTTGCAATCATGAAGTATGTTGACAGACCATGCATACAAGTCAGATGTCAAATTATGAATGGTGACAGTTATATCAGATCTAACATCCTTGGTTGGAAGAAAAGAAGCACATGGCCCTTGTTTTCTTCTATAAAAATGTCCTTGTAGCATCATCCGAGCTACACTTTTTTATAAAGCAAAATCAAACTTTTCAGAAGTGAGCAACATTCATTATCCCCATAAATTGAAGTTCAAATTATATTCCAAGATGAAATAACTTCACCTAATGTACATAATTTTATTCTTAAGCACCTCCCATAAGGCCAACTTACTAAGACCACCATGACAAATATTAAATACCTCTTGAAAAGAGCCTAATGTGAAATTATCAGGTTTTCCCAAACCTAAGGCATTGCTACAAAGCTCAATTGCCACTAGGATCTTCTTCTGAAGGCTATGGCTCCGCCTTTTCATCTCCATTAGTGTGCCACCATGGTTTCCATCTGATTAGAGATACCCATATGCTAAATACTTCACAAACCCTCATCAATTTCCATTCCATTACCAAAATTATGTTTGTGTATGCTTTGTTCTACATTACCTGTGATCACCATAGTAATGAAGAAATTTCTTATGGACATTTCTAACTATTTTCTTCAAAGTTTCTATAAGGCATGCATATGTCGCAAATGTCTAAGCAACACGTTTTTGAATGTATAATTTGATACATTTACCTTATTAATGTATAATGGGTCATTTGGTTTGATACAGGTGCTTGGTATTCATTGGGGTGTTGACGTTGAGGGTTTATAGGACTATATGGGAAAGTTTGGAGATCTAGATGATGTGATTGTGATGCGAGTAAGTTTGAATATCCATAGATTCATAGCGGGTACATGAGCTTAGAATGCACACAGCACTCAAATAATTCATAGCGGGTACATGGAAATAATTCTTACTTATGGCTATGATTTATGGAAATAATTTATAGCGGGTACATGGAAATAATTCTTTTGGACCAATATATAGTTCTCTCACAATCATGCAAAGATATGCTCATGAAAATATAAAATATTTGTAATTAGTATACGTAGAGAAGTGTTGAGGATGGTCTAATATCCATTGCAAGGATCCTTTATCCCAACAGTATCATTGCCTCATAGTCAAGACAAGGGGCAATATTCCTAACATCCGAAAGGAATATAGCATGGATTAGAATTACATCATTGACATGATGTGACATGGAAAATGAAGGCTTTTAGTAAGGAAATATGTTTGGTAAGGTGAAATGGAGGGACATTGAAAATGATAGAGAAATCCATATTGCCATTGTTTGTTGGAAAAATAAGTTGGAGTTGAATATATTTGGAAATATTATAGATTAGTTTTTTCTTGATGTTTTTTATTGTCTTCTTAGATTCTTGTAAATGTTAGGTTTCTAAATAGTTTTTGCATAGTCAAATTAAATGAAGTTTCACAATGTCCAAAGACTATTTTATTGTTCCCTTGTAATAAGAAATGCCAACATTCTTACCCAATGAAAAAACTAAAAAGGGAAGTACAATCTGGAGTTAGAAAGGCTAGCACAGGGTTTTGGATGGATTAAAGGTTGCATGGAAACCTTCTTAGGGATATTATGGTAAAGAAAATTTATTGTGAGAAATTCTTTGAATTAAAGGTTGCATGGCAACCTTCTTAGGGATATTATTGTAAAGACAAATTATTGTGAGAAATTCTTGCCTTGCATTTAGAAGACAAATGGCTGAAGTCAAAATGAGAGATATAAACAAGCTTGGTTTGGCATATACATGTTCTCAGGGAAAGTTATTTTTCATCTTATGTATTTGTTTTCTTTATGATATTTTTCATTATATGAGAAAAAACTATGGACCATATATGTCAGAATTAAGTTACAAGTTTTACCATGGCTTAGAAGTCTTAGCATTAGACTTATTTTATTCCCTTTTTGTTTTTATTTACATTCCTGATACATTGCTAATCATGAAGGAGCTTCCTACCTCTACACATTTGAAAGGAGCTTCTATTTGCTTGATGTATGATTGTCCTAAAAGAGTGTCATTTATTCCAGCAATGGGATTGAAATTTCATCCTCATTTCTAGATTGTTTTGATTGAAATACCTTCAGGTCTGTATTTTTCTCACTCTTCCCTACAACTACCTATCTCTCTCTCTCTCTCGGCTATGTCCATTGTTTCGTTAGTGACTTGTCTCCTAAGAGACAAAGTGCGATCGTAATATATATCTAAGTATAGAAATTAAGGAATGTCTAAACCACCTTGTTTTCTTATTTTTGTCCATTTATAATTTTATTGCATGCGCTTGACTAATTCTGCTGTACATCTATGAGACTCTGCATTCAATAGATAGGTAGAGTAAATTATTACTTTCATGTTTTCAATTTCTTTTTGTTTTGTTTAACCAGTGGCATTCCAAGTGGGAATTTTGGCAAAGTTGAACAGTTGTGGGAGATTTTCTAGTTCTCTTTAGAGGTATAAATGATAGTGGGATTGTCATAGTCTATCATTTACTTTACTTTACTTTTATTTATATATCAATCTAAACGTGGTTTATTTCCTTGATTGCAGGTTAGTGGTTGTTTAAGTCACCTATGAATAAAATGATCACATAAGTAATCATACTCATTGTCAGCAAGAAAAATCAAAGGAATTGTTGCTAACATTTCATCTCATTTCATTTCCATTTATCTAGTAGCTAAGAGTACTTAAAGTTAATGCCCATTCTTCTTGATGTGAAATGGAACTAGTAAATTTCTTTTTACTACTATATATACATTTTGGGTGATGAGTTACTCCATTTGCTCATCCTTTGCTTCTATATAAACTGAAATTCTCCTTTCCATGACATAATCCACCACTATCTTCAACTTACTTATGGATTTTCAGTCAAATTCAGATATCTTGGCATGACTCTAGATGACTTAGTATATAGTTTAACATTGGACGTATGCTTGTCATTTCTATAATTTTCTGGTATTTTTTCATTTTGCATCATTCAAACATACAAAATAATAATTATCAAGTTACTATAGATACATAATGACTTACCTTGTAATAGTCCTTCAATTCTTTCAAATGCATTTATTAAGTGCAAGAAGGACTTGAAGGACTAGTGCAAGGTAAGTCATTATGGATCTATAGTAACTTGATAATTATTACTTTGTATGCTTGAATGATGCAAAATTTGTTTGAATATCATCATTGTCAAGTAATAACAAATTCTTAAAGGGTGCTAACTCAATGGTAGAGAAATTTCCTAATTATAGGCAGGAGGTTGGTGGTTTGATTCCTCTGCGCCCCATCATAAATTTTTGACCACAAAAATGACTAAATTCACATATATACGACTATTAGTAGCTAATATCCTGTATCTTATAGCACGATTAATGTTTAGTCGTATATAGCTTATTCATTAATATGTTATCATCTATTAGTTTGTTTAGTTGTATATTTGGTCATTAATTGTTGCAATCAGTGACTAAATCATTGGCAATAAATGACTAAATCAATAACTAATAAGTCAAGCTATTAATAACTAAGTGAAGTACGACTAAGTTAGTCAAGCTATAAGATAATGGAAATTAGCTACTATTAGTCGCCGACTAAAAAATAGTCACTTATAGCCGGATTTTAGTCATTAATTTCTCATTTTGTACTAGTGATAAGAGGGCCACATAACTCCAACTCAAAACTTTAAGGAGGTTCACATGACAAATAAGGCAACCAAATAGGTGTAATGATAGTCTATCTGATTTCTTATATATATTTTCTTTATATACTAACAAAGATGATCCTAAAAGTGTGAAAGATGAAATGGATATGTAAGATAAGGAGTCATGAAGATTAGACATGGATGAGGAGATGGTTTCACTTAGAAAGAATGATACATGGGCCTTGGTACCATTTCTTGATGGATGGAAACACATGTTGGATGTAAATGGGTGCTAAAAAATAAGATTGGTTCAAACGGTGGAGTTGAAATGTATAAAGCAAGGTTTGTTATGAAAGGATATTCCCAAGTTGAGGTGATAAACTTCGTTGATATTTTTCCCATATTTCTAAGGTAACATCTATCAAGTGTCTAGTGTATGTAGCAATAAATTGATTTAAATGTAGAATAACCATATGTGCAAACAACATTCTTACATGGTGAATTGGAGGAGAACTATATGACACAACCATAAAACCACATTGAAAAAATTGAGTCATTGGTTTGCAAATCAAAATAGTATTTATGTGGTCTCAAACAATGTCATAAAATGTGTTACCAAAGTTTGATTATTTTGTGTTGGGTTTGGAATTTTGAGATCCAAATCAAATCACTGTGTGTATTACAAGAAATATGGTGGCCATTTCCTTTTTATCACTTTGAATGTGAATGATATGTTTTTTTGGTAACAATAAGGATGTGAATCAAGATTTAAAGTCTCATATTTCAACACAATTTAACATGGAGGACTTGGGGGCTGTAAAATATGCAATTCCATTATTTGGCAAAGCATTGAGTTTAATGAGAAAATCACAATCTATGGTATGTTTATTCATTACAAAGGAAGATTACATGCCAGCTATGTATGTTTGTAAGGAGGCCATTTGGATTATGAAACTATGTTCAAATGTAGGTCTAAGTTAGAAATATATTACAATTGAGTGTAACATTAACAACATTTGTCTAGCTAAGAACATGGCCTTTCATGTGAAGGAACATCATATTGATATTCAATACCATTTTATTTAGGACATGGTATAGGATGGAAAGGTGATACTACAGAAAGTTGACACTTTGTAGAATGTTGCAAATGTATTGATGAAACTATTGACCATGGGTAAATTTAAGTGGTGTTGTGAATCTATGGGCCTTATGGCCATGAGTAGTTAGCTCATAGTTTGATGCATTCTCCCTTATACTCTTACGATGTATATGAAAAGTGGGAAAATGTCAAGAGTGGTGTGTCATACATGTTCTAGTTTCGTAATAGAACAATTATCCCGTTGAACATTGAGCAATAGCAAGGAACAATTTTTTTGTAGTATAATGTAATGAATATTGAACAATATTAGTTTGACAATTATTTCCAATGGTTTCTAGCATGTAAAATTGGAAAATTATAAATTGTTTATGGTATTTTATCACTATTTATTTATTCCTTGGATTAGAGGTAGTGAGAGAGAGTTTTTAACTTACTATTATGCTACTAAAATTTCTCTAGAGCCTTTACATTGTTGAATAATCTTGTTGAGAGTACATAGATTCTCTAATGTATTGTATCCATTTTCTAGATGTTGAGTAATACATAGAGCATGATCTAGAGTGTGGATTTTTCTCCTAAAAGGCTTTTTCCCAAGAAATCATGTTATTTAATGGTTGTATGTTTGTGTGTTCTTTATTAATACCACTGCATTTATTTATTTTTCTACACATTCTTCTATCATTGATTAGTGTAAGAAGTATAGTATGCACCTATGTTTCCTTGCATAGATATTAATTTAGATTGGCTATATCATCAACACATGGGTGAAAGTGTAGAATGTACAAAAAACTTAGAATCAACCAGCATAGTGAATGAGTAAAAAAAATGGAATGCAATGAAGAACACAGGGAATATTATATGGTAAGTTGTAGACAAGAATTTTGAATCTTGGAAATGTTCTACATCGAATATAACTTGAAGAAAATGGATATAAACTAGAGGTAGTGGGGTTGAGGTTGGAGCAGAGAGAATTGCAAGAAATGAACTTCCAAATTTTGTTTTGTAAGCACCTCATTGATGTCTAGGTAGAGTCAATCTTGTACATTCATGCTATCCAAATATTAGAGTATCAAAAAGGAATACAATGATTGAGTTATTAGGTAGGATAAGATTGTCCTACCATTTCCCTCTTTCCATTATTTCTTATGGAAGTGACCTTCTAGTCATGCATACAACCATAACTTCCATTCTCAATCCATCCTTGTAAGTCATATTTATTCATGGAATGAAAACAATGAAACCATATTTATTTATTTAAAGTGTACAACAAGCCTACTACATTCCTAAGTTCAAAGGTTGTGGAGTTAAACCCTCCTAATTTATAAGGTCATGAAGCAACAAAGAATTTAATACAACAACCTCAGTCATATTTATTCATGGAATGAAAACAATGAAACCATATTTATTTATTTAAAGTGTACAACAAGCCTACTACATGAATCCTAAGTTCAAAGGTTGTGGAGTTAAACCCTCCTAATTTATAAGGTCATGAAGCAACAAAGAATTTAATACAACAACCTCAATATGCTTTCCTTGTTGTACAAGGTCATGCACTAAAGAAAAAGAAAGGGGGAATATAACGCAACATGTGTTATTGGTATGATAAACAACTGCAAGGTAATGAGAAATCACCCTTCAAGATAATTATTGGAATTTATATGAATTTATATTTTCAAATATTATGACGCTTCACTCATGGCCGTGAAGAAAGTTTTATTTTCCAGCATGGTCATGGAGAAAGTAAGGCAAAGGAAAATTATAAGAGAGACTAAATTTTGTATGGATAGAGAATATATAAATATAAGACAAAGGAAAACTGATGTTATGGAAACTGTAAAACTAGACATTTATCTTGATGGGGCAAAGGAATGTTGTAAAAATATCACCATGATGATGCAAATGGAGGATGAAAAAAATCATTGAATTTGTGGAGAGTTGTTTCACTAATAATTATTACTTAGATCCCAATTAATAGTCATCATCTTTTACTTAATATTTATTGAGTTGTTTTCAAAAGTAAGCGGGTCATTAAAAAAACTAAATTAATAATATGGGCCACACACTTTGTTAATGAATATAGATATACTCCAACACTTCATAAAGGTATTGCAATAAAATTATGAAGGAGAAAGAATTGTGGCTAAATGCAATAGTTCAACATCTATATGATACCCTTTTACATTGTTCCTCATTCACTTTATAATGGATTTGTTGCTTGATTTGTTTATTGCATGTCGCAATGCATGAAATTGTTCCAAATGGATCCATAATCCCTTCACATACCATGATGTAAATCCATGCAAAATATGTTAAGAGACATTTAAATCTAAACATTGAACATGGAAACATTCAATCTCTTTGTTAATTAACCATCAAAATTTGTCATTATTGTAATGGAATATACTTAAAATACATGCAACAACATATTATTGAAGCATATTAGGTTAGTTTGCACACATAATACATGGTTTTTTTCTTTCTTATGTTTTAAATAATTGAGTTGATTCCAACTAAATATATAATCTTATTTTGTTGAAACATATTGGCATGGGCCTAAGAGTCCAATACAAAGTTGAGGGTTTCATTTCCTCTCTTAGCCATGCAACACTACCCCAGATGCACTCCTAGGTGATGAGGTCTACTTAGGGTGAGCTTGTCATACTACACCTACTTTACTTTTTATTCTTGTGTATGTGCTTTATTTAACTTAGGAACTTACACGTGTAAACAATGTCCCACAATAAAGCAAGACAATCAACACATCAAGAGACAATTCAAGTGTAATGGCTACACCACAATGGGGTGTGCCCAAATTATAATATACAATAAGAACGTGTTACAAGAGGAGGATGCCACCGTTTGAAAAATCTCCTAGATTGTGCCCCAAGCTAGCTTCCTCAAGAGAGCGCCTAAATCAACACCTCAAGGGTGCACTCAAACTAGAACCTATAATTGCACCTAACCACAACTTAACTCTCCCCTTAGTGTTCCTTGAATAATTCCCATAACACACTCTAATATACCTTTCCTTGTGCCTAGACCAACACCCAGGATGCAACCCATGAAAACCTATCATGTGCCTTGATCGGTGCTCAGAACACAAACTACTTTGCTTAATTACACGTCTTAACTAGTTCTCATAACAACAACCACATTGGAACCTAGAAGTGTGCTAAAACCACATTTGCTCTTCTTCTTCTCTATCATAGCCCACATGTTCACCTCCCATGCCACTTTTATAACTCCACACTTAGAGTACCATTTCCACCCGAGTTGTGTAAGCTTTAAACCTGTGTAGAGAAGCAATGCATACAGATTATTTTAAGAAAAATAGATATTACACCAAAACATTCACACATAATACGTGGATATTTACCCTCGAAACCCTTAACCGAGAAAACCAACAAACCCTGGAGCCATACCTCCTATTTTCTCATTTCATTATGAATCCCTCAGAATACAAAATATAGGTATTCAACAGCATCCAATACCCTAATCTATTAACCTGGATTATAAAATAGACTCCAGTCTCTTAACCAGGATTAAATTACATTTTTTAGAAAAATCCCCTAAATAGCTAAAAACAACCCAAAAAAATTGGCACTCGTTGCACTCACATCAGAAATGGCCTAAATTGCCATTTTTCGAATTGAAACAGCCTAATGGTTGCTTTCATGATTGGAAACGACCGGGAATGGATCGTTAGGTGCATCAATGATAGGAGCACCCCCACCCACACATGTAAAGAATATAGCACATACCTAACATTCTCTCACTTGTTGTTTTCTTTGCATAGAAATGATTCAAGTACTCATGGGGTCACAGGTTTAGGGAATCAATTCCCATATATTCTCTAAACCAAGAGAACTTTTTTTTACTAACATACTTTGTTAATGAGTCTACAACATTCTTCAAACGGTGTCAACCTTTTCCATCAACACCTTCTCGTATTCAACCACATCTCTCACAAATTGATATTGCACATCAATATGCTTTGTCTTAGCATGATAATCAGGGTTCTTTTCCAGGGAGATTGCACTTTGGTTATTGCAATTTAACCTCATAACTTTTTGTACAAACCCAACACTTGAACATAGTATTTGCAACCAAATTGCTTCTTTGCTGGCATGATTGGCTTCCATGTATTCAACTTTTGTAGTTGAGAGTGCAATTACAGTCTGTCTCTTGTTTATCTAACTAATAGCTCCTCCAAATAGGTTAACTACATACCCACTTGTAGATCTTATGTGATCACGATCAGGACCCTAGTCTACATCAACATATCCATGTACATTTATTACTTTATCTTGTCCAAGTATTCCTTGGTAGCAGATTACATAATTTGTGGTGCCATGCAAATATCTAAAGAACCTCTTTACAACTATCTAATGTTCCTTCCTTGGTTTTGACACATATTTGCTCAAAACTCCCATTGCATGAGCAATGTTTGGTTTGCTATAGACCATTGCATACATCAAACTACTAACTACATTGGCATATGGAACTTGCGACATATCTCTTGTGTCTTGGGACACTGGTCTACAAGTAATTTTACACCTACATGAATAGGAACCTTGACTGGTTTACTTTCCTGCATGTTAAATATTTGTAGTGGCGTCTCAACATATTTTCTTTGATTTAACCAAATATTCATGTTTTCACGATCTCTTCTTATCTCCATTCCCAAAATAAATTTTGCAGCACATAGATCCTTCATGTCAAATTTGGAGGATAGTTGAGACTTCACCTCCTTTATAACATCTTTGTTGTTTCCAATCAGTAACATGTCATCAACATACAATACTGTGTCAATGAAGTGATGACCAATCTGTTTGGAGTATACACAGTGGTCAGCCTTACTTCTAACAAACCCAAATCCAAGTATGTATTTGTCAAACTTTTAGTACCACATCCTTGGAGATTTCTTTAGACCATAAAGGGACTTCTTTAGTTTACATACCAACTCTTTCTTTCCCTTTACTATGACCCCTTTTGGTTTCTTCATGTAGATCTATTCTTTAAGATATCCATGTAATAACGTTGTATTCACATCCATATTCTCTACTTCAATATCAAAAGCAACAACAATAGCACGAAGAAATCTAATAGAAGTTAATTTCACAACTAGATAAAATATTTCACCAAAATCAATCCCCTTTACCTGAGAAAATCCCTTTACTACAAAATGGTATATGTACTTCTCCACTTTACCATATGCATTCAACTTATTTTTAAACAACCATTTACTGCTAATGACCTTTCTTTTAGACAGTAACTGAAATAGATGCCAAGCTTAATTTTTGTCCAAGGCATCCATTTCTTCAACCATGGCCTTCTTCCATAGATCACTATCTTTTGAATCAACAACTTCCTTCACATTTCTAGGATTATCATTAGTAATGGACAAAGCAAAACTAGACCAAAAATTAGGAGGGGAATACCTTTCTGGTTTCCTTCTTTCTTGAGATGATATCCTCAAAACTAGTGTATGAGGTTCTTATTCTTCTTATTCAACTTTGTCTATTGAGTCAAATTCTTCACCTTCTAACTCAAACTCTATCTTCTCTGCCTCCTTTTCCATTTGAGTCACTTCATGTCTAGGGACTTATTTGACCTCTTTAAACACAAAATCTCGACTATAAACGGTCTTCTTAGTTATAGGATTACAAATATTATAGCCTTTCATACCATCTTTATGGCCAATAAAAATACATTTTTCATCCTTATTATCCAACTTGCTCCTTTTCTCCTTTGGAACATGTACATAAGTATCATATCTAAAAAAATTCAGATGCTTAATAGAGGGTTTCTTACCATCCCATACCTCTTATGGATTTTTTTCAACCAATGCTAATGTGGGTGATTGATTTACCAAGTAACATGTTCTCTCCACTGCTTCTACCCAAAATTATTGTCCTATCCTAGCATTTCTTAGCATTCTCCTTGCCTTTTTCCATCAACGTCCTATTCATCCTTTCAGCAACTCCATTCTGTTGAGGTGCGTATGGAGTGGTATTCTTCCTTTATATACCGTATTTATTATAGAATTCATCAAATTAATTCCTACAGAACTCTCCACCATTATCTATCCTCAACACCTTTACTTTCTTTTCTGTCATGTTCTCTACAATAGCCTTAAATTCTTTAAACTTATCAAATACTTCATATTTCTTTTGAAGGAAATAAATCCACGCGTTCCTTGAGAAATCATCTATAAATGAAACATAATACATAGATCTACCTAACGATGGAACATGCATAAGTCCAAACACATCGTTGTGTATTAAATTTGAAATTCCTTTTGCTCTTGTAGCACCAGATGCAAATCTTACTCGATTTTGTTTTCCATATATGCAATGTTCACAAAATTCAAAATCCAAAGTGCAATCAGTCATACCTTCAACCATACATTTACCTTCTAATGCTCAAAGGCCCTTTTATTTAATACACCCCAATCTTTAATGCCATAGTATTGTCTTTTCTCTTGATCCAGTTGGGGTTCTTCCTTCTTCATCTCATTCCTTAGGAATAATAGACTGTTGCATTCATCGATGATGGTGCTTACAATAGTTTTTATAGAGATCCATATTGAACTCCCATCATGAATACCATTGATCCTCAAACCATTTCGCAACCACCATTTCCACACAAATTCTTTACACCTACAAAATCCATCTTTCCAACAAACACCAAGTTTCTCACTAGATTTGGAATGTGTAGCACTCCAGGCAGATTTATAATCCTTCCATCCTTGAGTTTCAGCTTGAATCTACCACGTCCAACTATACTTGATGGTGAATAATATCCCAAGTACACATCTCTTCCATTGTACTTTTCATATTCATAGAATCGCTCCCTATGAGGGGTGATATGACATGATGCACCTGATTCAGTCAACCATATATCACGTTATGAATGATTACCCATGAAGTATAGGTACACATCCCCTCCTTTTTTTAAGGATGTCTTCACCTCTATGGAAGGGGTATCCTTATATTCCTTTTCTTTCTCAACATTCTTATATCTACAATCATTTTTACAGTTGCTAGATTTACCAAATTTCTAGCACTTCATTATACATTTTACTAGGTATATAGATATTCCCCTATATCCCTTATTTGTGTTTCTCTCCTAGGTGTGACCTCTCATAGACAAGGAATCCATGCTATGAGTATCCATTGTTTTTCGCTTCATATTTTCTGATAGCAAATATGATACTATCTCATCAAATTTTAAGGTCACTTAACTAGCACTACCAATTGCCATAATTAGGTTGTCCCAGGAATTTGACAGAGAACACAATAATGTAATACATTTATCTTCTTCATCCATTTTAATACCAACAGAGGTAGTTATTTGACTTACCATAGTATTGTATACATTTAGATCCTCTGTCATTGTGTCGTTATCATCCATTATGATATGATACAGTTTCTTTTGCAAAAATAACTTGTTTATAAGAGATTTTGATTGATACAAACTCCCTAAATTCTTCCACAATTTTACCACACTTTCTTCTCCAGATACATTCTATTAGCACTAGAATTGAACCAAAGGTTGTGGAAGGCTCAATCCTAGGTAACAGCAAAACCACTTTCGAAGAGAGAACTCGCCTTCTGCTCTTCCGAGAGGGATCTCTCACCAAATATTAACAATGCGAGATATGTACAAGTGAAAATATAAATTGTTTGTATAATTGGTTGAAACAAGACATAGAACCATTAGGCGATGGAGTCAAGAAGTGTAACAGAAATGAACAGAACTTATGCAGGCGATTTCAACACAGAGGCAAGATAGCCATTCAATCACAGTCAAATTATAATTGTCTAGTGGAAAAGAAGAACATGAACAAACCATCAACATAGAGCATTGGAAAATGAATTATGTATTAACTTTAGAAGAAAGATTTAGTGGATATCTAAAACAACAAAAAGAGCATAGCATGTATGAATTCCAAACTATTATACACTTATTCCAGACATGGAAGAAAACATAATGGAAGAGATAAACTAGAAAACATTCACATGAGAAAGGAAGCAACAGACTGTAATACAAACAACGCATGAATCCCTGTGTAAAACGCCAACCTCAGCTCTACAACTTTATTAAAATGCTCTTGAAAGCATACACTGCAAAATTATAATGGGATTGTGGAACGAGAAGAACAGAACTATCATGGAAGCTGCAAGAGCTATGCTTCATGATCAAGATCTTCCTATGCATCTTTGGGTAGAAGTTGCCAGAATAGCTGTGTATGTACATAACCGTACTCCACAGAGAGTACTCGAGAACAAGACTCTTGAAGAAGTCTTCTCCGGAAAGAAACCAGAAGTCAGCCATCTTAGAATATTCAGTTGTCTTGTGTACATACACATTCCAAAAGAGAAGAGAACAAAATTAGATCCTTCAGGAAAGAAGGGTATATTTTTGGGATACTCTGAAAGCTCGAAGGCTTACAGAATATATTTCCTAGGATACAAAAAGATTGACATCAGCAAGGATGTGACATTTGATGAAGACACAGCTTACAACAAATCCAGAAAGAGACCTGCTGAAGAACCTGAAGAAGCAGAAGCACCCATAATTCATGATACAACCATGAACGAAGAAACTCAAGAAGAAGATCGAGAATTTGTGCGGAAAGATATGGGGCTCCAGAAGAGAATCACAGAGAAAGAAAGAGGACCAGATCCTGCTCCGGGTATGTAGCTTTACTATGTGATTTCATTGATAAAGAACCTTTCAGTTATGAAGAAGCGGCAGAACAGAAAGAATGGAAGGATGCTATGACCGAAGAGTACCAATCAATCATGAAGAATGATGTTTGGGATGTTGTCCCAAGACCAGAAGGGAAGTCAGTTGTGACTTCCAAATGGATATACACGATCAACCATGCTGCAGACGGTATCATTGAAAAATATAAATCAAGATTTGTGGCTCGGGGTTTCTCTCAGAAAGAAGGAATAGATTATGAAGAAACCTTTTCACCTGTAGCCAAATACACTTCCATTAGATCAGTACTAGCTCTGACTGCAGTGATGAAATGGAAGATACACCAGATGGATGTCAAGACTACTTTCTTGAATGGTGTAGTAGAACAGGAAGTGTATGTAGAACAACCACTTGTTTTTGAGACACATGACAGGGAGTCTCATGTATGCAGATTGAAGAAAGCCCTGTACAATTTGAAACAGGCACCCAGGACTTGGTACGGCAGAATTGACAGCTTTCTATCCAGTTTGGGCTTTACCAAGAGTAAAGCATATTCCAACCTTTACTACAAGGTTGAATATGGCAACCCAGTGATGCTCCTACTATATGTAAATGATTTGTTTGTAACAGGTATGGATGGGTTGATTGCTGATACGAAGAGAAAGCTTGCTGCCGAGTTCGAAATGAAGGACTTGGGTATGATGCATTATTTTCTAGGCATGGAGGTGTGGCAGAGTACATATGGAATCTTCCTTGGACAAGGGAAGTATGCAGTAGAGATCTTGAAAGGTTTGGGATGATGGACTGCAAAGCCATGGCCATACCTATGGTATCAAACCTGAAGCTATTGAGCGATGCTTCATTAGATTCGGTTGATGCTATGATGTATCGTCAGATGATTAGGTCCTTGATGTACCTGACGAACACAAGACCAGACATTTGCTTTGCTGTGAACACCTTGAGCTAGTTCTTGAAAGATCTGAGAAATGTTCACTTGATTGCTACAAAGCATATTCTAAGGTACCTGAGGAGTACAGTTGATTATGGGCCCAAGTACGAGGCAAATCAAAAGATTAACCTAGAGGGTTATGTTGATTCAGATTGGGCAGGCAGTGCCATCGATAGGAAGAGCACTTTAGGGTGTTGCTTCAGTATGGGATCAGGTGTGATCTCTTGGTTTAGCAGGAAGCAATCCTATGTGGCATTGAGTACAGCTGAAGTAGAGTATGTTGCAACTTGTTCAGCTAATTGTGAGGTAGTATGGATGAGGAATCTACTGTCTGATATATTTGATCTCCAGTTGGATGCTACTTGTATACATTGTGAAAACCAGAGTTGTGTGAAATTGTTAGAGAATCCAGTGTTCCATGACAAGTCGAAGCATATCGATATCAAGTATCACTATATCAGGGATATGATGCAGAGGGGAGCAGTGAAGCTCCAGTATGTTGCGAGAGATGATCAGATAGCTGATGTATTGATGAAGCCATTTGCTAGGGTGAAGTTTGAGTACTTCAGGGAGAAGCTTGGTGTTCTCCATATCGAGGTTCCCTCCGAAGGGAAGTGATGAGTCCGTGAGCCATTCTGACATGGGAGAGGATTAAGTTCCTTTCATGGTCAGATGTAAGGGCTGAGCCATTCTGTCATGGTGAGAGGATTTGGTTCCTTACATGTCAGATATGAGTGCAGAGTCATTCTGATGCGACTATAGGATTGGTTCCTAAGTGATCAGATATGAGTGCTATTGCCATTTTGGGAATGGAGGTGCCTGGTCAGTTACTAGGAAAACTCAGTCTAGGACTGAGAAGCCATTATGATGTGAGAGAGGGATGTGTTCCCACTTGATCAGATGTAAGGGCTGAACCATTCTGTCATGGCTAAAGGATTAAGTTCCTCCCATGTCAGATGTGAGTGTTGGCCATTCTGACGAGTAGGTCAGATGTAAGGGCAACTACCATTCTGGGAATGGAGGCACCTAGTTAGTTACCAGGTAGCTCATTTTGGGACTGGGGGCCATTCTGATGCGATAATAGGATTAGTTCCTTCATGATCAGATGTGAGTGCACGTCCTTTCGATGCGATGTGTTTACACATGGTTGAATGTAAGTGTAGAGCCTTTTTGACAGGATGAGGTCGGATATAAGTGTTGAGCCATTCTGGCGCGACGTGTTTACACATGGTCAGATGTGAGTGTTGTTCCTTTCTAAAAATATGGGGTCGGATGTAAGTGCAGATCCTTTTCGATGCGATGTGCTTGCACATGATCATATATAAGTGCTAAGCCATTCTGGCGCTATGTGTTTACACATGGTCAAATGTGAGTGCTAGGCCTTTCTCACAAGATGAGGTCAGATGTGAGTGCTGGGCATGCCTTTCTGACAAGATGAGGTCAGATGTAAGAGCTGGGCAAGCCATTCTGACTTAGTGTTAGATATAAGCATTGATGAAGACCTACATGAAGGGTAGGCCTACAAGATTGACTCTATAGAACTTCCTATGATGAGAAGAATCGAGATAGCACCATTATGAGATAGCATGTGATGATGATACAGACTTGATGATGATCCAAATAAAGTGATCCAGCAGTGATGAGCAAGTAGTCATGATGATGCAGATCCTGTGATGAAGAAGATTTGAAGAAGAAGATGACTTGAAGACAAAGAAGACTCAAAGACGAAGATGATGAGATGATCCAGTTGATACAGAGAAGAAGACCAGTGCTGAAAATTGTGTCGAAAGAATACCTTCCTAGTTAAGAGGGAGTGTTGATGTATTTGTAACTTTAGAATGTATTCATCTATGTATCTTATGTCTTGTAACCCGATGTTTATTTTGGGATGTGTCTATAATGTAATTGAGTCATGATTGCATGCCCCGATGTTTCAATCGGGAGGATCTATAAAGTAAAAAAGTCATGTCAATTCATTGTGGGTAACCTTCCTATTGTCTAAGGATTAAAGTCCCGGCAGTTTTGGGGCACTAGGGTTATTAGACTCACTTGGTGCAGTCAGCCCTAGTAGGGTTTTAGTCATGCTGGGAAGTAGTATAAATAGAGAGGTAATCTCTGTATTTAGCACACATCTCATACACACTCAAGTATAGCGCATAATTGAGTGAGGAGAAGACAATGGGGCTAGATAAGAAGAAGGTTACTGCTGTTGGGAGATCACTTACTGTTTTGGGCTTTTCTATTTTGGTGCTGATTCTATCTCTGAGGAAGTTGCGGGCTTTTTTCCATTTATGGTTTCCCTGAGGAAAAAAACTGTGTTCATTGTCTCTTGTGTTTGATTGTTGTGCTTGTTATTCTCTGAGTTAAAGATCCTAATAAAGCTAGCTTATTGTTGAAAAACTAACATGAATGGCCAACACTCACATTGAAGGGCCATCTAGAACAAGCCTTGGTCCATGTCAAAATGGCTCACGGACTCATCGCTTCCCTTTGAAGGGAACCTCGATCTGGAGAACACCAAGCTTCTCCCCGAAGTACTCAAACTTCACCGTAGCCAATGGATCTGTCAATACATCAGCTATCTGATCATCCGTCGCAACATACTAGAGCTTCACTGCTCCCGTCTGCACCATATCCCTGATATAGTGATACTTGATCTCGATATGCTTTGAATTGTCATGGAACACTGGATTCTATGACAACTTCACGCAACTTTGGTTGTCACAATGTATACAAGTTGCATCCAACTGGAGATCAAATATATCAGACAGTAGCTTCCTCAGCCATACTGCCTCACAACTAGATGAAGAAGCTGCGACATACTCTGCTTCAGCTGTACTCAGTGTCACACAGGATTGCTTCCTGCTAAACCAAGATATCACACATGATACCATACCGAAGCAACACCTTGAAGTGATCTTCCTATCGATGGCACTGCCTGCCCAATCTGAATCAACATAACCCTCCAGGTTAATCTTCTGATTCACCTCGTACTTGAGCCCATAATCAACTATACCCCTCAAGTACCTCAGAATATGCTTTGCAGCAATCAAGTGAACATTTCTCGGATCTGTCAAGAACTAGTTCAAGGTGTTCACAACAAAGCAAATGTCTGGTCTCGTGTTTGTCAGGTACATCAAGGACCTAATCATCTGATGATACATCTTAGCATCAACTGAATTTGATGAAGCATCGCTCAATAGATTCAGGTTCAATGCCATAGGTGTGGCCATGGCTTTGCATTCCATCATCCCAAACCTCTTAAGGATATCTACTGCATACTTCCCTTGTCCAAGGAAGATTCCATCTGCACTTTGCCACACCTCCATGCCTAGAAAATAATGCATAATACCTAAGTCCTTCATTTTGAACTCAGAAGCAAGCTTTCTCTTCGTATCAACAATCAACCCATCCATACCTGTTACAAAAATATCATCTACATATAGTAGGAGCATCACTGGGTTTCCATCTTCAACCTTGTAGTAAAGGTTGGAATCTGCTTTACTCTTGGTAAATCCGAAACTGGATAGAAAGCCGTAAATTCTGCTGTACCAAGTCCCAGGTGCCTGTTTCAAACTGTACAGGGATTTCTTCAATCTGCATACATGAGACTCCCTATCATGTGTCTCAAAACTAAGTGGTTGTTCTACATACACTTCCTCTTCTACTACACCATTCAAGAAAGCAGTCTTGACATCCATCTGGTGTATCTACTATTTCATCACTGCATCCAAAGCTAGTACTGATATGATGAAAGTGTATATGGCTATAGGTGCAAAGGTTTCTTCATAATATATTCCTTCTTTCTGAGAGAAACCCCGAGCCACTAATATTGCTTTATATTTTTCAATGCTACCGTCTGCAGCATGCTTGATCTTGTAGATCCATTTGGAAGTCACAACTAACTTCCCTTCTGGTCTTGGGACAACATCCCAAACATCATTCTTCATGATCGATTGGTACTCTTCAATCATAGCATCCTTCCATTCTTTCCGTTCTGCTGCTTCTTCATAACTGGAAGGTTCTTTATCAATGAAATCACATAGTAAAGCTACATACCCGGAGCAAGATCTGGTCCTCTTTCTTTCTCTGTGATTCTCTTCTGGAGCCCCATATCGTTTTTCACCTTGGATAATTTCGCATACCCAAGCAGGTTTCCTCTTATCGGGATTCTTCTACAGAGGTGGATCTGAAGATCTTTGTGGTTCTTCAAATTCTCGATCTTCTTCTTGAGTTTCTTCGTTCATGGTTGTATCATGAATTCTAGTTGCTTCTGCTTCTTCAGGTTCTTCAGCAGGTCTCTTTCTGGATTTGTTGTAAGCTGTGTCTTCATCAAATGTCACATCCCTGCTAATGTCAATATTCTTGTATCCTAGGAAATATATTCTGTAAGCCTTCGAGATTTCAGAGTATCCCACAAATATACCCTTCTTTCCTGAAGGATCTAATTTTGTTCTCTTCTCTTTTGGAATGTGTATGTACACAGGACAGCCGAATATTCTGAGATGGCTGACTTCTTGTTTCTTGCCATAGAAGACTTCTTCAGGAGTCTTGTTCTCAAGTACTCTATGTGGAGTATAGTTTTGTACATACACCAATGTTCTAGCAGCTTCCGCCCAAAGATGCATAGGAATATCTTGATCATGAAGCATAGCTCTTGCAGCTTCCATGATAGTTCTGTTCTTCCATTCCAGGAGAGGTGACCATTGGAAGGACGTGCCCACATAGAAAACTTCCTGCGTACTATCATTCCCACTTCTATGGTTGTGTTTTAAACTTGTTCGACCCGTATTACTGAATAGATCTCCATTGGTCAGGACTAGGCAAAGTTGTGACTGCCATGTCCAATGCTTGCACTTTGAGCTCCATAGTTTCTGGGTATCAGGTCTTGGGGACTTCAACACAGGTGGCTTTAAAATAAAACAATAGTTCAAATTCATTGGCCAGCTTATCAAAAACGATCCTTCCTGACAATGATTGTTGCATATCTCTAAACTTGCTATTGTTTAATCGGCAATGAACCAAACATTCCAAATACTCCTTTTGAGACAATAAAGGTCCCTTCTCTTCCTAGAACAAAGGGATCCCTTTGTCTACCAGTGGTTTGAATAGTCTGATAAACTCCTTGACCTTGTGCTCAATAATCTCTATTTTGGCTTGTACAGTTTCCAACATCCTATGTTTAGCAATTACCTTTCTAGCCCCAGATATGACAGCAAGCCTGTTCTAGATACCTTATCAATTGGCCAAATCATCTGTCAAGGCACTTAGGAAAGCAATTGAATTTTTCACTGTTGCTCCAGGTCTTTTCTACACTTCCCCTAATACTGTCAGAACCTTTTTCTTGGCCTCTATCATATCATTTTCCTGGTATGCAATGAAATCTATATAAGGTCAGAACTTGACAGCTTCTACAATGATTTGATCCCAAATCAAATGTCTAGCACCTTGCAAGGCCAATTTACTGACCACCTGTTGGCTTAACTTGGCATTTTGTTGTGCCAATCCTTAGCATTCTCTTCCATCTTTTCCTTTTCTTGTCTCTCTTTACCTTTTTCCTTTTCTAGTTCCTCAATCTGTTGCTTTAACTTAATAAGCTCTGTATCTTTCAGGCCTATCTAGGACATTTCTCTAGAAAGAGAACTGGTGTCTATTTCCCCAGCTACACCTACGGATTGAATTGCACTCTCTGCACCTCTTCCTTGAAGATCCATTTCTTTTATTGATAATGTGGCCTTTAATTATGTTTCAATCTTCTTCAAAAGCTGGATGTCTACTTCCCACTGCCTTTCCTTTTCTTCAAGCTTTAGTAGCTTGGCTTTGCAGTCGGTAAGCTCAACGTTCAATGTCTCTTTCTCTTTTTCATAATCAACCAACTTGTCTGTCTGAGTGAGCTCGGTAGAAGGGATTTTCAACTTATTTTTTAGTATTTGGATCTCTTTCACTTTATCGTTAAGCAATTTCTAAGCCAAAACTCCCTTAGATGCCGGTCCCTCTGTTTGTATTTGCAAATTGTTGATTTGGGCATTGAGGGATTTGTTCTCCACTCTTACCTTCCTCAAAAGATCCCGAGTATTTGTTTTACTTCCCTCTAGATTGGACATCTATATTGTGGCCTTCAGCAGTCTAGCATTCAAGATATCCTCGGTTTCTTTGTTGAGGTCTATTATGTCAGTAGTGGGAACCTTTGCGAGGTTCACATTAACCTCTGAAACCTTGTTTCCCATCATCAAAGCTAAGCTAAGGGTGTCAGTGGCATGCTCCCTTACCATCTTTAATGCCACGTTTGGGTAAGGCAACTGCATTACCTTGCTATACAACTTTGCAGTCTCTTTAAAATTTTTATCAGCCCTTTCCTAGTAAGAATCTAGCCATTCTTCTTTGGATGCATGCTTGTTTGGAGTCTACCCGTCAAATACATATTCTTGGATTTGCAATTTGGCTGCATCGGGATCTTCTTGTTTCTGCTTTTTCTCCATATTCTTCTTCTTCATCTTCCCCTTTGCATTTCTCTTTTTAACCTGCACTAACTGTTGCCCCTGTTCCGTTTTTTGTTTTTTGGGCATGCTGGCCATGTCTACCTCTTTAGTCTCCATAGGCTCTGGACATCCTCTTTTTATTGAACTCGTTGAATCGCTGACCAATGATGAGACATTCCCGGCTATTGCAACTAATTTGGACAATTCTCTTTGGAGAGAAGCTAGCCCTGGTAGAGGTGAGCCAATGCTTCGTTCTATGCTTGTGTCCATCAAGGTAGGATTAGGGAAACCATCCCAATTTGTTGCTTCCCTGAGTCCGGGTATTTTAGTTTGTTCAAAAGGTTTGCACTTGTGAGCCTTCCTCCTTTTGGAAATTATTTGATGAGGGTCGTAATTCAGAGCTTGTTCCAGAGAAAACCCCATGTCCTTGAGTAAGTTAGCAACCAATGGCAAAGCAGCTCTGCTCCTGACTGTGTATGGTCCCACTTCCCAGGGGAAAATCAAATTTGAGCCCTTTTTATATTTCAAGAAGTTCTCTTCCTCAACAGTGAGCCTTTGCCTGATTAATTCTAGGGAGAAAACCATGACAGTTAGAAAGTATAGCAGAATGTAGGGTTGATGCACAAAGCCGTACAATCTTATGATTGTTTTGAATTCTGTCAGGAACCAGTCTCCTATCATCTTGGAATCGGACAACTACAGTATTTTCCTCATCTCAGGAAACACCCTAGGTGGCCTTTCCTGAAATAAAAGGTCGTACACTTCAGCCATCAACTGGTTCATGAATTTACAATAGTCCATGGCCATATCACTAGTGATTTCTAATTCAGGTACTTGTAGGTCTTCTTCCTTATAAGCTATAAACATCCTCAGCAAAAAGGACTGGAATATGAATACTTTAGTGCCGTGGAAATTCTCTAACTAAGAACGGATGTTCTTGTCCAGGAATTCATCAAACTTAAGACAACGAGACTGATAAGATTTCCCGGGAAATTCAAGTTCGGTCAGACAAGTACTCAAAATGAACAATAGACTCAACAATGACTCTGTGACATAAGCATCGGTATCTAGACCCAAAAATTGACTGGCTAGGGATATACACCACTGAGTTTCTTCATTAAATTGGCTAAGGTTGATGGGGTATGATAGGTTGATGAATTCACCATTGGGTTTTGAACAAGCCTTCAAGAAGGCTTCTTTACTTTCGTCTGAAGACTCTATGAAGAATGGTATAATATTTTCCTCTTGGTATTTTTGGGATATATGGACAAACTCATCTGGGATGTTTAGGGTTGTACGGACGATAGAAGCCTGGACTAAATAAAGGATTTTGTACTTTGACTTATTCATAATGACTTCTTCAGCGACAAAGAAATTGTCTGCACACCATTTGACAAAATCAGGGCAATGGGGGGTTTGGTCAATAGAGAAAAAATGGAAAAAATATTTAAAAACACCACAGGTATCTCTACCTTGGTCCTTAACGATTTCCAATTTACCCCTAGCAGCTTCAATGACTTCCCCCATCAAGATGGTGTCGAAAATCTTGGCATTCTCATCTACGATACTTTCCTCTACCCTCCGACATGTGACCTTTGGTTCCACATTATCTCTCACCTCTACCACTTCTACTTCTCCTACCATATCCATTTTCAAATAGTACTACGGAAGTATCAGGGGCCTACCTTGCTTTTTAGCACAGTCTCCTGGTTTGTCCATGCTGGTGATCTGTATGCGGTCGGGTATTCAGTGGCTTCGAAGATTTGGAAAAGACAAACCTTTCTAACTCCACGTAGACCCTTTTATAGCTTTCTATACATCGTAACCTTCATGCCCTTCCCACGCAGTTTACATCATGGATCTTTCTCCTTGCGATCTGAGCCTTTGGTATGTGAGGTCCTTTACGCTACATTCTTCCTCATCTCACATGTGTGCAACTTAATCTGGGAAGGCTTACCTCTACCGTCGATCTCCAACTCCCCTTCATTAAGGTCATTCATATCTGAAAGCTTTAACCTTTTACCTACGTTTCCCTTTCTGATCTGGTGAGTGACTTTACCTTACGGTATGCTTCTTATTCGTCGATCAAGATCGAATTTTCTTCACGACCGTTGATCCAAGTGGACGCTACCACTTTTTGCGATGCGAGATCCTAACCCCGTTCGCACTAGTTCAGATCCTGAAATAAACCATGACCGCAAATCTATCTCCGCTCTTGCAGTGACCGTCGATCTGAGTGGCTGGTACCACTTTTCGTAATTTGAAATTGCGACTACATCCTTTCTAGTTTGGGATGTGAAATCATTTATGGCGGTGGATCTTCTTGTATTCCAATCTCGGCCGTCAGATTTTTCCGCTCTTTAACCTATTTCACGATTCAGAAAAGTGGCCTTGGATGAGCATTTTTGTTGTGCGAAATGCTTCGACGCCGTTGATCTATCTTCAGATCAATCTCAACCTTCTATTATGAATCCCATTTAACGCCTTCGGCGCATCCGACATCCCCTGCTTTACCTTGCATCTATGATTCATAAAATTCCTTGCCACCTTCAATCTTTATTACTTCAAATTGAGGCCGCCGATTTACGCTATCCTTTACTTCATTTCCACCGCAGCCTATTCTAGTGGCTTAATGCCATCTCATCAGCATCCCTGCAAACTCTAAGGATGCCATCCCAACACTTTTCGAGAGGACCATATTCCCACATATCTCTTGTAATCAAAATTTTTTATATGGCATCAACAACCGACTCCACAAGGGATGCTATCCTCTCAGTGAGGTAGCAAAGAACCCGTAGACTAGTCGTCGAATCCATTGACAACATCCTCTTATTTTACTTTCTGAAAGAAAACATAATTTGAAAGAATGGTTATCTCTTCCAATCTTAGGGCCTTCTCTGCGGGCTTCAAATCTTCTGATTCTCCATCTGTACTGACTAAAACATAAAACATATTTACACTATGATACATGGACCTTAGTCCCTTTACTCCAGGTAATGTTTCAGAAACCTCCCATTCATTGGGCCTCCCTCGTACTGTGACCCATCTGGATACTGCAGAACAAAGGCATTGTCTCCTCTGAGTGCCACAATAAGGTATGGACCCACCCACTAGTGGTCGAATTTTCCATGTTTACATTTTTCTTCACGCGGGCATCCCACTTCAACACTAGGTCATTGACCTAGAAAAAATTGTCCTTAATTCTTCTGTCAAAGGTATTCTTCATCTTCTCCTGATGTATATGGACTTTATCATAAGCTTTGTCCCTCACTTCATTCAGCTCAATAATCTGGTTGATCCTTCTTTGAATGGGATTAGGATAATTTAATGGGTCTCGTAACAATTTCATGACTGGAACCCCTAGAGATGCAGGAAAAATTACCTCCGCCCCATATACCAATTGAAAAGGAGACATAGCGATAACCATCTTTGTGTTGCTTCTGTCGGCCCACAAGGCATATTTCAACTTCGTGTGCTAGCCTTTTTGTTGTCCTCCAACAAATTCTTAGTAATCCTCACAAGAATTTTGTTAGAGGATTCTGCTAGTCCATTTCCCTATGGGTAATAAGCAGTAGAGTGATTTAGGCTTATATGATATTTATGGCAAACATTTATCATCTTCTTGGACTTAAACCCAAGTGCGTTTTCTGTCACAATTCGCTTACGGAATCTGAATCTCGCCAAAATATTATCTTCTAAGAAATACATTATTACCTCTTAATTAGCCCTTCTAGTGGGTATGGCTTCGATCCACTTTGTGAAATAATCAGTAGCTATTAGAATCCATATATGATGTCCAGAGGAGTTTGGGTTTATCTCTCTGATGCAATCCAACCCTCACTGCTGGAAAGGTGCTTCTAAAGATATAGGGTGGAGGGGAAGTGAAACCACTTTTCTTTTCCCTTGAAAAATCTGACACTAATGGCATTTAGTCGTTTCCTTATATACATATGAGAACAACGAAGGCCAATAAAATCCTGCCCTCAGAATTTTATTTGCAGTTACCTTCCAGGAATGATGCCCTCCACAATCTCCTTCATGGAACTCCTTTGTCATATGTTGAGCTTCGCTTTCCGGAAGACAATTCAGCAGTATTCCCCCAGGGTCTTTCCAATAAAGGTATTGTTCTATGATGCAAAATTTTGCAGCCTTCAGCTTTACGGATATGGCTCTGGTTTTGTTTAGTCCTGTAGGAGGTTGTAAATTTTGCAATACAAAAATAATATCAACATACCAGGGAGATGTAGAAAAATCAGGCTTCACCTGTACTTACGCCTCCAACCGATCAGATTGACCAGCTAAAAAAATCAACTGCAGAGAGTCACAATGGGAATCTATCATCATTTTAGCTAACCCTTGCCATTTGATCAATTTTGTGAGCTTAATTTCTATATCATACTCTAGAATCACTGCAACCCACTTAGCTCTCTTCCCCTCTGGATCCGGTTGTGTAAGTATGCTTTTCACCATGCTGCTGGGTACATATGCAATTATGTGGGAATGGAGGACGTAAATTATGAAATATTTCAAGGCCTTAACCAAAGTATAAGCTTTTTTTTCCATTATATTACACTTCAATTCTCCATCTCTCATTATTTTACTAAAGAATTCTATAGGATGTTCTTCACCCCCGATCATTTTTTTGCAGCAAAATTGCCGCCACAGTATGCTCTGAAGCATACGAGAACACTAAAAAATATTTCTCAAAATCTGGATTGACCAGTACAAGAGCTTCCGAAATGGCCTGTTTTATATCTTTGAAATATTTCTTGGCTTTCGTCGTCCATTTGATTTCATGATCTTTCCTCGGCATATAGTTAATGTCCATCAGGATTTCGACAAAGCTAGGGATGAATCTCCTCAAGAAATTTACTTGACCGATGAAAGACTGTATTTTCTTCTTACTCCTCAGTTCCTCCACTCTCAAGATGCCCTTTACCCTGTCTGGATCAATACTGGTTCCTTCCTTCGAAATGATGTGCCCCAACAACTTTCCTTCTTCTAGAGAAAAGTTTGACTTTCTAGGATTTAATGAGATGCCATACTTCCTGCAATTAATGAAAACCCTTTCTAAATGCCTGATATGAGCTTTGACCAACCAAGAATATAGAGTAATGTCATCCATGTAAATCACCACAAATTTGTCCCTTTCATCTGCAAAAGCAATATCCATGGCACGTTGGAAAGTTGCTCCAACATTTATTAATCTGAACGACATCTTTTCTTACATGAAGGTACCCCAAGGTGTCATGAAAGCGGTTTTTTCTTGGTCTTCAGGTAGCACCTTCACTTGATTGTAACCAGAGAACCCATCCATAGTGGATATTCTTTCTGAGCCCACCACCCTCTGTAGGATTTGGTCCATCTTCGGTAACAAGTAATTGTCCTTCAAAGAAACTTTATTTAAGTTTCTAAAATCTACACATAACCTTATCTCCCCATTCTTTTTCCGAATAGGAACCAAATTGGATACCTATTTCGAAAACCTTAGAGTCACAATTATTTTCACATCAAACAACTTTTTTACTTCCTTTTCAATAATAGGTACTAGCTTTGGATTGATCCTCCTGAGTTTCTGCCTGAATGGTTTCTCCCCAGGCTTAATTGGGATAGTATGTTGTATGATAGAAGTGTCATACTCGTTGAGTTCACCATAAATCCAATAAAACACATCTATGTATTTCTTCATCAGGTTCACATACCCTTCTTTTTCTTTAGCGGGTAGTTTCTTAGAAAATTTTATAATTTTTGGGTTACTTTAAGTGCCAATGTTTTTGTCTTCTACAACGTCTGCAGTAGGCTCAACCTTCGGATCTCTGGCGACGTCATTCTGGTAAAAAAGGGACTCTAAGGGGATCAAACCTCTGGAAATATGATTGCTTTTCAACTGGACTATATCCCTACCTCCCAAAGAGTCTTTAAGTTTCCCTGATTCAGTGGCCTCTTCCTCTTCCCCATTGGCGTCTAGGAGATTCTCAGAGTCAGCATTGTCCTCATCTATGCGGGTGTTTACAAACTCACCAGACAATTCTAGAAATCTCTTGATCTGCATATCATCTTCAAAAACTTTCCAATACCTGGTGTTGTCTGGTATAGAAGGTCTATTCACAATATATACTTTGTATTTTCTCTTGCTTGCTATAGGGGTCTCAAACTTCCCAGCTGTAGTTTCCAGAGAGTCTTCCACCGTATTCTCATACCTAGGAATCACTTGGACTTTGTGTTCAGTGAAATAATTCCCGAACATGTCCCACACCTCATTCTGGTAAGCTCTCATTCTTGGATGCCTAGTCTGGTAGCTATCATTAACCTAATTCATTACAAGATCCGAATCTCCAAAAATTTGGACCCTTCTAGCTCCCAAATCTTTTAATGCATGCAGACCCAACAACAAAGCCTCATACTATGCTACATTGTTAGTGCATTCAAAAACCAACTTATAAGAATAAGATTTGGTATCTCTAATGGGGGAAATTATGTACACACCTGCACCAGCACCCACTTTAGCCACCGAGCCATCGAAATACATCTTCCACAGTCCTTCGTCTTTCTCCTTTCTTTCTAAAGCTTCTCGTTCACTAGTCTCTTCTTTATCCGTTTTACCTTTCCATGGCACAACAACTTTTGAGTTACAAGGAGACATATCATTGAAGAAGATAGACAACCCTAAGTCCGTATCGACAGCATAAACATGATGGATATTAGGCTGAGACTGACTGCTCATGACATAAGGAAATCTTTTCTTGTTGTATAACCTTTTGTTTTCATTCCGAACAGGAATTGTTGCGTAGGAAATATCCATTTGCAGGCTACCCTTTAGCTTTGAAGTCCAAGACCTTGACAGCAAAATACCAAACTTGGGGGGAATATCGGCCACGCCAACATCCATGACCACAGTTTTAGATGGAAATTTATTTAAAGATACCACCATATCTTTGATCAAGCCCAGACATTTAACCCTTTTAGAATCAAAGGAATACAGGTCTTTATAAGGCCTTGTAATCTCTAACCCCAAACTCTCCACCACTCCCTTTGGCATTAGATTATGTTAGGCTCTTGAATCCAACATAGCATTTTGCAACACCATGTCATGCACATTCAAGCTCATGTAAAAGGGTGGTACTTCCTCTTCTTCACTGTCCACACTATCAATCTTATATCTTAGGATAATGTAGGGTTGTCTTTAGTCAGCTCTAAGATATTCGGGTGAGCTTCTACTTGATTTGTGATCATCTTCGTTATAGTGTCCCTGTATTCCTGATTCCTCAATAATTCATTGAAAGGGATTGAAATCTTCAGCTTAGCCAACTTGCTTTGGAGGTTAAACATGGAAGAGGTTTTTCCTAGCTCCACAGGTGTTGTTTGCTCCAGCTGCCTCACATTACCAGTTATTTTTTCCATTTCTTTAGATACTATCTGCTCCTTTTGTTTCTCATTCCCTTTTCTTGGGCTAGTTTGACTACTAGAAGGCTGGTTTGGGTTTAACCCCCCTTTTTTTATAGTAACATCTCTACTTCTTAACTTGATCTTCCTGACATCATCTATAGCATGCATATACCCCTTGTGATATTTATCCAATTCCTCTGTCAGGGTCTTATCATCTACTTGTGCGAACATGTTATGTTCCTCCTCAGTCAAGTAGATTTCAGAGTCCAAATCACCGAAATGATGAATCTGATCTTTGATAGACTCTACCTCATCTTTGGCATCCACATAGTTTTCAGGGAAAGGAGGTATAATTGGTTGATCTTCTTGGTTCCTTGGATTCCTCACATCCCTTTGTCTATTTGGTTGGAGTGGGAGAGGAACTGGTCTCCTAAAATTGGGATTCCTTATCTGAGGTTCATTTTGCTCTTGATTTGTTGGCTTGGATTCCACTATTAGCCGGTCCAATAATTTTTCCATAGTTTTGAGCATCATTTCAAACTTTACATCACTAGATGAAGACGTAGAAGCGATGGGGTGTGTTTCTTCTCTACCTTTCCTCCTGTCAACCTCTGCCCTTGGTTTTATTTTTCCACATGCCATCATATTGGACTCTACTTCTAGGGCGTCAGTGAACCTGGCTGAGAGCGTGGTTGACTTTCTTTCTCTTAATAACAAAGCAAAATCATTATCAAATGCATCGGCGTAATGAAGTTTAGCCGCCCCGGGTGAAGGTTTGATGTCAGCAGGTATTGAGTTATAGACTGTCATGAATCTGCTTGAAAACTCATGGACTGACTCAAAACCCCCTTTCTTGAGATCGTTGTATTGAGACAGGACTTGCAATGGGCTTTGTTTATCGTCCCATATTTCTAGAAATATGGTTTGAAAACCAGAAAAACTGAGAATAGACCTAGGTGGCAAAACTTTGTACCATTTCTTGGCTTCCCCAGAAAAACTTTGAGTGAATAGCCTCATCTTGACGTCTTCATCATCCACCTCCTTCAGGTCAATGAAGTCATCAAACTTACCTACATGGTATCTCGTTGAGACATTCCCCTCCCCATTGTAGAGTGCAATTCTTTTGGCATAGTTTAAGGGGAGGTCATGCAGAACTAGAGGTAGGACTAATGGGACAAATCTAGCAGCAGCCATCAGGGTTGGTTGATTGGGAGCAGGCTAGGGGATAGGCAACTGGGTGTTCTAAAAAATAGGGGTTGTCTCCTTAGCTTTCGCTGGGGTCTCAAGGTTTATCCACAAAGAATCAAACAGATATGATTGCAGTATACTAGAGCTAACCCCAACTTTCCTTATGTCAGATTCAGATTTTGATTTGGTTAGTAGTCTTTCAGCTCTAACCCCCCATTCAGATTCCGCTATGTCATACAAATCTTGAGATGATGATGTACCAAACAACAGAAAATTCACTTTCTCTTTATTTCTATTCCTAAGTATTTTTTCTGGATTTTCCACACTTTGCAAAGTTTCAGGATTAGGATTACCTCTCATATGGATCCTTCTGGAAGCCAGGATAACTTGTGTAATACTAGTCGGAGTGGGTGTGGAGTCTCCATGACAAATGTACAACCTTCTAGCGAATGGATAAATTTCTGTTTGCCCCCAGAAATCTCTTTCCTGAAATTGTGCAGTTGTTGTCGTTCTTCCAGGGATGATATTCAACTTGTCCCTGGCAACTGTACCAGTTTGTTAGCACTGGAATTGAACCAAAGATTGCGGAAGGATCGGTACCAGGTAACAACAAAACCACTTTCGAAGAGAGAATTGGCCTTCTGCTCTTTCGAGAGGGATCTCTCACCAAATATTAACAATGCCAGATATGTACAAGTAAAAATAAATTTTGTTTGTAAAATTGGTTGAAACAAGACATAAAACCATTGGACGATGGAGTCAAGAAGTGTAACAGAAATGAAGAGAACTTATGCAGGAGATTTCAACACAGAGGCAAGATAGCCATTCAATCACAGTCAAATTATAATTGTCTGGTGGAAAAGAAGAACATGAACAGACCATCAACACAGAGCATTGGAAAATGAATTCTGTATTAACTTTAGAAGAAAGCTTTAGTGGATATCTGAAACAACAGACGAAGCATAGCATGTATGAATTCCAAAATGTTATACACTTATTTCAGACATGAAAGAAGACATAATGGAAGAGATAAAGTGGAAAACATTCACATGAGAAAGGAAGCAACAGACTGTAATACAGACAACACATGAATCCCTGTGTAAAATGATAACCTCGGCTCTGCAACTTTATTAAAATACTCTTGAAAGCATACACTGCAAAATTACATCAGTTCCAACCCTTTCTCCTTCTTCAGGAGATATATTTATAATATTTGGGACTTCCCAATCTGAGGTTCGGGAATCAAAACTTGTTACAACTGAAAAACAACTTCCAACAAACTCTAATGTGACACATCGGCCACAATTTACATAAAAAATTGAAAAATTAAATATGGATTGCAAGAGAAAATATGCGTGAGAGTCTTCCATGTTTTCATCCGGTGAGTGACAGTTGTACAAAGTTTCGGGAGAGGTGACCATTGGAAAGATGTTCCCACGGAGAAAAATTTCCGCATACTGTCATTTCCACTTCTATGGTTGCGTTTTAAACTTGTTCGACTCGTATTGATGAATAGATCTCTATAGGTGAGGACAGGGAGAAGTTACGATTGCCATTTCCAATGCTTGCACTTTGAGCTCCATAGTTTCTAGGTATGAGGTCTTGGGGACTTCGGCACAGTTGGCTTTAAAACCAAACAATAGTTCAAATTCACTATCCAGCTTATAAAAAATGATCCTTCATGACAATGATTGTTTCATATCTCAAAAATTGTTGTTGTCTAATCTATAATGAACCAAACGTTCTAGATAATCCTTTAGAGACGATAAAGGTCCCTGCTCTTCCCAGAAGAAAGGGATCCCTTTGTCTACCAATGGTTTGAATAGCCTGATAACCTCCTTGACCTTGTGCTCAATAATCTCTATTTTGGCTTGTACAGTTTCCAACATCCTGTATTTAGCAATTACTTTTATAGCCCTAGAGATGACAGCAACCCTGTCCTGGGTACTGTATCGATTGGCCAAATCATCTATCAAGGCGCTTAGGAAAGAAATGGCATTTTCCGTTGTTGCTAAAGGTATTTTTTGCACTTCCCCTAATACTGTCAAAACCTTTTCTTTGCCTCTATCATAGCATTTTCCTAGTCTGCAATGAAATCTATATAAGGTCGGAACTTGTTAGCTTCTACAATGATTTGATCCCAAATCAAATTTTTAGCGCCTTGCAAGTCCAATTTACCGACCACCTGCTGGCTTAACTTGGCATTTTGTTGTGCCAATCCTTGGAATTTCTCTTCCATCTTTTCCTTTTCTTGTCTCTCTTTACCTTTTTCCTTTTATAGTTCCTCAATCTGATGCTTTAACTTAATAAGCTCTGTATCTTTCAGGCCTATCTGCGGCATTGATCTAGAAAGAGAACTGGTGTCTATTTCCCAGCTACACCTACAGACTGAATTGCACTCTTTGCAACTCTTCCTTGAATCTCCCTTTCTATTATTGCTAATGTGGCCTTTAATTATGTTTCACTCTTATTCAAAAGTTGGATGTCTACTTCCCATTGCCTTTCCTTTTCTTCGAGCTTCAGTAGCTTGGCTTTGTAGTCGGTAAGCTCATCGTTCAATGTCTCTTTTTCTTTTTCGAAATTAGCCAACTCATCTGTCTGAGGGAGCTGGGTAGAAGGGATTTTCAACTTCTTTTTTAGTATCTGGATCTCTTTCTCTTTATTGTTAAGTAATTTATGAGCCAAAACTCCCTTAGATGTTGGTCCCTCTGTTTGTATTGCTTTATTTTGCGAATTGTTGATTTGGGCCTTGAGGGCTTTGTTCTCCACTCTTACCTTCCTCAACAGATCCAAAGTATTTGTTTTACTTCCCTCTAGCTTGGACATATGTATTTTGGCCTTTAGCAGTCTAGCATTCAAGATATCCCTGGTTTCTTTATTGAGGTGTATTATGTCAGTAGTGGGAACCTTTGCGAGGTTCACATTAACCTATGACACCTTGTTTCCCATCGTCAAAGCTAAGCTAAGGGTGTCAGTGGCATGATCCCTTACAGTATTTAATTCCACATTTGGGTAAGGAAACCGCATTGCCTCGCTATATAGCTCTGGTGTCTCTTTAAAAGTTTTATCAGCCCTTTCCCAGTAAGAATCTAGCCAGTCTTCTTTGGATGCATGCCTGTTTGGAGTCTGCCTATCAAATACATATTCTTGGATTTGCAATTTGGATGCCTCGGGCTCTTCTTGTTTCTTTTTTTTCTCCATATTCTTCTTTTTCATATGCCCCTTTGTATTGCTCGTTTTAACCTGCACTAACTGCTGCCCCTATTCTATTTTTTGTTTTTTGGGCATGCTGGTCGTGTCTACCTCTTTAGTCTCCATAGGCTCTGGACATCCTCTTTTTATTGAACTCACTGAATAGCTGACCAATGATGAGACATTTGTGGCTATTGCAACTACTTTGGACAATTCTCTTTGGGGAGAAGCTACCCCTGGTAGGGGTGAGCCAATGCTTTGTTCTATGCTGGTGTCCATCAAGGTAGGATTAGGGAAATCATCCCAGTTTGTTGCTTCCATGAGTCTGGGTATTTTAGTGTGTTCAAAAGGTTTGCACTTGTGATCCTTCCTCCTTTTGGAAATTATTTGATGAGGGTCGTAATTCATAGCTTGTTCCAGAGAAAACCCTATGTCCTTGAGTAAGTTGGCAACCAATGGAAAAACAGATCTGCTCCTAACTGTGTATGGTCCCACTTCCCAGGGGAAAATCAAATTTTATCCCTTTTTATAGTTCAAGAAGTGCTCTTCCTCAACAGTGAGTCTTTTCCTGATCAATTCCAGGGAGAAAATCCTGGTAGTTAGAAAGGCTGGCATAATGTAGGTTTAATGCACAATGTCGTACAATCTTATGATTGTGCCAAATTCTGTCGGGAACTAGTCTCCTATCATCTTGCTATGGGACAACTGTAGTATTTGCCTCATCTCAGGAAACACCCTAGGTGGCCTTTCCTAAAAGAAAAGGTCGTACACTTCAGCCATAAACTAGTTCATGAATCTACAATAGTTCATGGCCATATCACTAGTGATTTCTAATTCAGGTACTTGTAGGTCTTCTTCGTTATAAGCTATAAACATCCTCAACAAAAAGGACTAGAATCTGAATAATTTAGTGGCGTCGAAATTCTCTAACTGATAATGGATGTTCTCGGTCATGAATTCATCAAACTTAAGACAGCAAGACTAATAATATTGCCCAGGAAATTCAGGTTCAGCCGGACAAGTACTCAAGACGAACAATAGACTCAACAGCGACTCTGTGATATAAGCATCGGTATCTAGACCTAAAAACTGACTAGCCAGGTATATACACCACTGATTTTCTTCATTAAATTGGATAAGGTCGATGGGGTATGATAGGTTGATGAATTAACCATTGGGTTTTGAACAAGACTTCAAGAAGGATTCTTACTTTCATCGGTAGATTCTCTGAAGAAACGTAAAATATTTTCCTCTTGGTATTTTTGGGATATATGGACAAACTCGTCCAGGATGTGCAGGGTTTTACGAATGACAGAAGCCTGGACTAAACAAAGGATTTTGTACTTTGAATTATTCATAATGACTTCTTCAGCGACAGAGAAATTGTCTGCACACCATTCAACAAACTCAGGGCAACGGGGGGTTTGGTCAATAGAGAAAAAATGGAAAAATGATTTAAAAACACCACAGGTATCTCTACCTTGGTTCTTAAGTATTTCTAATTTACCCCTAGCAGCTTCAATGGCTTCCCCCACCAAGACGGTATCGAAAATATCTTCATTCTCATCTACGAGACTTTCCTCTACCCTCTGACATGCGACCTCTGGTTCCGCATTATCTCTCACCTCTACCACTTCTACTTCTCCTACCATATCCATTTTCAAATAGCACTGAGGAATTATCAGGGGCCTACCTTGCTTTTTAGCACAGTCTCCTAGTTTGTCCGTGCTGGCGCTCTATATGCGGTCGGATATTCAATGACTTCGAAGCTTTGGAAATGAAAAACCTTTGTAAATCCACGTACACCCTTTTATAGCCTTCTATACAGCATAACCTTTGCGCCCTTCCCATGCATTTTGCATCGTGGATATTTCTCCTTGCGATCCGATCCTTTGGTATGTGAGGTCCTTTACGCTACATTCTTCTTCATCTCATGTGCGTGCATCTTAATCTAGGAAGGCTTACCTCTACCGTCGATCTCCAACTCCCCTTCATCAAGGTCGTTCATATCCGAAAGCTTTAACCTTTTACCTACTTTTTCCTTTCTGATATAGTGAGTGACTTTACCTCGCGGTATGCTTCTTATCTGTCGATCAAGATCGAATTTTTTTCACGACCGTCGATCCGATCGGACCCTACCACTTTTTGCGATGCAAGATCCTGACCCCGTCTGTGCTAGTTCAGATCTCGAAATAAACCACGACCACATATCTATCTTTGCTCTTGCTGTGACCGTTGATCTGAGCGACCGGTACCACTTTTCGTAATTTGAAATCATGACTAGGTCCTTTCTAGTATTGGATGCTAAATCATTTATGGTGGTGGATCTTCTTGTATTCCAATCTCGGCCATCAGATTCCTTCACTCTTTAACCTATTTCACGATTCAGAAAAGTGGCCTTGGACGAGCATGTTCGTTGTGCGAAATGCTTCGACGTCGGTACCACTTTTCATAATTTGAAATCGCGATTATGTCCTTGCTATTCTGGGATGTGAAATCATTTTTGGCCGTGGATCTTCTTGTATTCCAATCTGGGCCGTCATATGCCTCCGCTCTTTAACCTATTTCATGATTCGAAAAATTGGCATTGGCCGAGCATGTTCGCTCTGTGAAATGGTTCGACACCTTTTATCTGTCTTCAGATCAATCTCAACCTTCTATTATGACTCCCATTTAACGCCTTCAACGCTTCCGACATCCCCTACTTTACCCTAAATCTATGATTCATGAAATGACTTACCACCTTCAATCTTTATTACTTCAAATTGAGGCAGCCGATTTACATTGTCCTTTACTTCATTTCCACCGCAGCCTATTCTAGTGGCTGAATGCCATCTTGTAGATGCCATCAGCATCCCTGTAAACTCTAAGGATTCCATCCCAACATTTTTCAAGAGGACCAGATTCCCACATATCTCTTGTAATCAAAATTTTGATATGGCATTAACACGTTCAATAACACAAATTCTGATAAATATAGTTGGATTGTGGTCCTCTCCCTTCTTTCTGATTTCACCCAGTCTTCTTTTGACATTTCAGTGGGTTGTGTACCTGGATCCACAACAATCCATTGTTCTTCATCTACAAGAAGATCCTCCATTTTGAGCTTCCATAACTCAAATTTATGACCGTTAAATTTATCTATTTCAATTCTCAAACTGCTTGCCATTCTCTTTCAATGCACAAATCAACACTGCAAAGCTCCCACTGAAACCAAGTTTATCACAAACCTAATATCTGTCAACCACGCCAAACCCTCAGCAACAAAGGCATCCCCCTAATGCCAACAATCGAGCTATGATACAACGTGTAAGTTTGAAACATGTGAGAAGAAGAAAAAAATACAGATTCTTTTAATTAAAATAGATATTACACCACATAATATGCAGAGAATTATCCAGGAAACCCTTAACCGGGAAAACCAAAAAACCTTGGAGCCACACCTCTTATTGTCTCTCTCATTATGAATCCCTCATAATGAAAAAAATAGGTATTCAACAACATCTAATACCCTAATATGTTAATCCAAATTATAAAATGGATTCCAATCCCTTAACCGACATTAAATTACATATTTTTAAAACAATCACCCCGAAAAAGCCGAAAACAACCCAAATATTTTGGTGCTCATTGCGCTCACATCGAAAATGTCCTAACAATCGTTTCCATGATAAAAAACAACCTATTGGCTATTTCCAAATGGAGGCAGCCTACATGCCATTTTTGAATAAAAAATACCTACTAGTAATTTTCGTACTAGGTGAAGGGATTGTCAGGTGCACCCCCCACCCACACATGCAAAGAATATAACAAACAACCAACAAACCATGTCTAGGTCTTATTTTCTTCTCCTATAATATGTTGTAAGATATGCTCACTTGTTTCCTTGCTTCCTTTTGCTTGCTCCCTCATGGTTCCTACACTTAGTATATATACGCATCAAGTGTGTCCAAGGGACGTGTCCAATCGACATGTATCTAGCAAAACTTCTTCAACATGTTCAAGATTACTCTTACTTGTTCCATTAGGTTTCCCATGGAATCCCAGTCTCTCAATACTCCAATATGATACACCTACATTACTGATGCATGTCTCCCAATGCACCCACTCTACCATTGCATCTTTCTATCAAGGTTCCGGTTTGTTGACATCCCCTTATGTCGACGTGGTCACTTTGTCGATGTTCCCTCTAGAGGATTCCTTGGCATGTGATCCTTGAATATATTCCAATATTTTTAACAATTGAAGTCTCCATCATGGGTGTGAGAGGCATTTAAGACCTTCTCTATCCAAGGATGTGGCATCCTCCCCCACCTCAAGTTGTTTCCATCCTTGCAAATGTATCAAAGAACATGTGTTTTCCATGGAATTCTCTACCATTGCCACTACTTCTATATTCTGCTGCAAATAAGTCCTCCAAATAAATCCTTAATTTTTTCTAGATTTCGTACCTATACAACCTATTGTTGCTTTAGCACTTTGCTAACTTTGTCATTCACATGTTCATTATGCTCTCCCATGTGTTGAATTGGTTGGGTATCTAGTCCAACTGCCATGCTAAACTCTATGAGAATTTACTTCCTCATGTCCAAAATTGCCTTTTCCATTTTCACTTTGGTCATCTCATGCAATTTGTCGAACCAAGGCAAGGTCGTCACCTCTTCCCAGCCATTGTTGAACTACCTTCTGCGATACAACAAATATCCAAGGCACCAATTCATGGTCCCTTATTATTCCTTCCATATATTATTGGATTAACTTTGTAAGGAACGTGTCACTAGGAACCCATGATATTATTGTCTATACCAAAGGTAATGAGCCATCATGCTCTCCATCAACCTATGTAGGGTGGAAAGTGGCTCTCAATGCCACTTCCCCTAAGTATATGATGGTCAGTTTAATTGTCTTGGACCTACTGCTCAAGTCCATATGCAAGTCATGGTTTGTTTGTGTTACCGACTTCTCACATGGAACTTGGTAATCTGCACCATATATCCACTTACAAGCCTTTGTGTACTCCTAAGATACCTAGTAAGAACTCTATGATTCCTCATCTTTGTTGCATTATCCATGTGTGACCAAGTGTTCTTTTAAACTCTATATTATCACAACAATCTCGCACAAAGGTGAAATTTTTTCAATTTACACGGTAAAGTGTCATCAACATATAACACACATCCAACTGAAGACACCTTCACAAGACCCAAAGATAAGCATGAGTCAAAAATTGCCTCAAAATAGTCAGAAGACATAAACTGCGTGGGTAATGGCCTATTTATGCGCATGATAATGTGTGTATCCAATAAAACGCTCATGCAATAGCACATAAATCCCTCTTCTACCCGTGCAAATAACATAAACTATAGGATCTCACCCACCGGCGGTGCAATAAAGGCTCATAAAAGCTCCATTCAATTAATGAATTTGAATTTTGTCTCTTCACACACTTGGTTTCCTTGAATGGCCTCTCTTGTGTACTTTGGAGCCACATCATGGATCACTAGGTTCACATTGGTATCTTGTCATTTCTTGTCCATATCTTGGCCTATAAAAGAAATCCATGGGCATGCTAATTGTAAGAGCATTCTTAGAGAAAGGTTATGTTGTTTTATTTGTGCTTGAGCCCCCTTATAGCTCACTATTTCCTTCTTGTCAAGCATTCCTCAATCTCTCTTTCCTCCTTCCCTCAAGGGGTAAGTGTTCTCCTCATTTGTTCATCAAGCCACTTGATATCTAGTGTGGACTAAATAGGCCTCCCTTATGAGGATTGTTTGCCTCCATTTGGAGCTCACACCTCCAAGGTGTTGTTTTTGCTTGAACATTGGGCAATAAAAGAAGTGATTTGGAATCTCTTGATTGTTGGAAGTTTTCATTTCTCACCCATTTAGTATTTTATTTCATTTGATTTCATTTTGGTTTTATTTCTTTTACTTTGTTATGTTTTCACTAACAATTACTTGCAAAATAACTTGGAGAAGATCCCAATCTCACAAAGGGGATTCTAATACTGAGGCCTTTCTAGATAGAGACACTGGGATTGTTTCCTACTTAGCCATGAGACTAAACATTGTCCTAAGAAGAAGGAAACTCCACTTGTGCTCTTTCTATCATCAATACTTATTTCCCATTCTACATCTGTGTATTATTTTAATGTCAGTTTGTCATTTCATGGATATCATAATCCAAAATCCATGGTTCCTTTTAGATATCTGAAATTTATTTTTACTTCCTGAACATGAGTTTCCTTAGGTGCAGCTTGAAATATTGCAACTAGGACTACAAATTGCATTATATATGATCTTTAGGCTTTCACATATAAAAATATTCCAATCATTGACTGATAGAGATTTTATCTACTCCATTTACTTCATCTTATTTGTTTAATTTGCATCCAGTAGTTGTGGGAGTACATACTAGTTTGCACTCTTTCACGTTGAAAATTTTCAGCATTTCCTTCACCTACTTAGTTTGAGATATGAATATGAAATTCTTCAATTGAGATTTTTTGTAGTCCCAAGAAAAACAATCATGCTTTGAGCATGGACATTTCAATTTTTTTTGCATGTTTAGAGCAAAATTTTGACTTAAGCTATCATCACTGCTTCCGAAAAGAATTTCATCTATAAAAAATTTGATCATAATCATGTTTTCATTTTCAACCTTTATGTACAAATTATTGTCTACATGTCTTTTCTTAAATCCTTGTTGTCTCCTATTGTTAGGATTATTAATCCTCCCTTGTCCAATTTGGTCATATGTCTAAATCGAGAGTCCATCTAGTCTATTTATAGTCATTAACACCATTGGGTCCACTTGGTCTAATTGGGGCACATGTTTCACTTACTAAAGTGTGGGGAACACTAATTGAGGCTCACTGCCACTGATTTCACTTGATTGCATCAGTTTAGGAGCCTCCTAGACCAATCCCTACAATTTAGGAGCCACTGGGAGTGCTGAAACAAACCAAGGTCAGTTCAGTTCAGTTGATGACTGGTTAAGCTAAGTTAGGAGTCAGTTACATTCAGTTCTAGTCCTCTACATTCAGCTAGTGCTAGGTCTACTTGACTGAACTTAGGAGGGGTGCATTTCTCACCTACCATAGTCAGTTAGCATATTCAACACTAAATGTAACACTTGAGTTGTGTTTTAGAACTCCAATGAACTCCGGTTATGGTTTAGACAGGGTCAGTTAACTATTGAGCCCTCCGATAGTGATTTAGACAAGGTCTTAGTTACCTACAGTCAAGTAGAGTCTAATCAATTCGAATTTCCTCATGTGGATTCGAATTGCTTATGGCTATTAAAGCCATTGTACTTCATTGTAATTATCTATCTAATTATTCTTTGATTAATGAAAAGCATTCACAGATGCAAGTCATTTTTGCATTGTTTCATTCTTCAATAACTGAGTAAATTGTGTGATCTATCCTGTGAGTTGTGTGTTTGTCCACAGATCTATGTGCTCAATTTAATATGGTATTAGAGCCTAAGTGGACAAGGCACTTCTCCTCCTCAGATATCCTACTGGATCATTTTTTGAGCAAAATTGCTCCTTCCAGCACTGCACCAGAAGCGAAGAATTTACCACTTAATACCCCAAGCAAAGGAATTGTTGATCAAGATTGCTTGATTAACTAAGTTGGGTGTGAAGAAAATTTCAAAAGTGCAGGCTCTCTGACCTTACGGTGCCCTTTTTTTTGTTTTGCAGGTACAAATTCGAAATGAATTCATCAGTTCCTCTTCTCACCTGATCCTTAGACTATTATGAATGGAAGGTGAAGATGATTGAATTTATGAATAGACAAGATCTCTTTTGGGTGTCTGATGGATTTGGTAGAAATTATTTTGAGAGTGAAAATGACTGGCTAAATGCAAAGGATGCAATTTTTGAAATAATGAAACTGGCTCTTTCTCCTAGCTTGCGCTACCTCAGTAGATCTATTAAAGATCCACAGGAACTCTGGACAAGATTGGACAGAACCTTTGGAATGATTGATGAGGATCATAATAGCACTTTGGAGAGCACATCCAGCACCATAAGCATCCTTGATCCAAAAATCTCGGCCTCTACTCTCTCTGATGAAGTTGTTCAAGATGAAGAAGAAGCAGAAGCTTCTACACAGTCAATTCGAATTGAAGACAGTCTCCATGCAGTGAATTCTTCTCCTGATGCTCCGGAAGTTCATGAGATCTCTGATATCTCATCTCCTCATATTGCTGAAATAGAAGAAGACATTCTAATCTCTGATATTGAAGAAAAATACTGCTGCACTTCCATGCAAACATTCACCGATGATTTTCCTTTGAATTCTGTGCAAAATTTACTAGTAATTGATTCTGAAAGTGAAGAGAAATTTTATTTTTCTCCCTCTAATGTTGCTGATGGTGTGCAAATATGTGATACCTTGGATATTTTGGAAGAAATATTAGATTACCAGAGTGATCCATTCAATCCCCATGATCTAGATTTTCCAGCAAATTCCTGCAGGATTGCATGCACCAAAATTTAGAATTTTGAAGAAGAAGAAAGTTGTGCATCCATCGTCTTGGTTAACCATTTATTTGAATATGATATTAACCTTATTGGATATGATATGATCGTATTTATATCTGATCTGATATTTCTTGGTTTAATATATCAAATTCATAATCTTTCAGTATTGCTTGTCGTTGTTCTCATCAACGGTGTGAAGAAACAAGTACCGCAAGTCTCCTACAAAACTGCTGCTGGGGATTTGATTCCATTTCACAATTTTGGATCTGTTTTGAACCTGTTTAGATCTGATTTAATTTCTGATATGATATTATTTGGTTCATATTTTAAAATTCAAAAGCTTTTAGTCATGCTTGTAGCTACTCTCACCAATTCCGGTGTGAAAAATCAAGTACCACACTTTCTCTTCAAAACTGTTGATGGGGATTTGGTGTTAGTTTCCTCATATGAGGTTTCTGATATTTTATTATGTGATTCATTAGATATTTCAGAATAGATATCAGACTATGGAGCTCAATCATTCTCTCTCAACAGTCCCAATGCTTCTCTACCATTGATCACATGCTCATCTCCTCACAGAACTAGTAAAGAGGAAGATTTTTTGCATCCGCCTGGACACTTGCTCCTAACACTTGGGGCTGTTCTTACCACTCATGGTTTTCTGTTCATGGCTGCAACATATCAGTTTCTTGAGTGTTCCTCACATGTTTTGAATCCTCAAGAACCTTTTATCACTTATTAGTTGACTTCAGTTGCTCTACATGGGTCCAGCCTTCATCCGGTAGCTATCTGTATTTCTGATTTAGTTGAGCATATCATTCTTCTTCCAAAGAGGAAGATTCCTCTAGACATAATGATGGAGAGGTTCACATGCCAGGCCCCAGGATACCTATGCACAAAAGAACCAGATTGATCCTAATTCTCCCTGCTTAATTAGAGGGGTTTTTTTTTTTCCCATCTGGTTTTTCCCCAGCACCTTGTTTTTTAGCAGTTACTTTACTTTACTTGATGTAATGGGTGAATTATGGTCTTAGTTACCAGGGCCGATAGATTCTCCAAGTTAGCATTCAGGGGGTATGTTAGGATTATTAATCCTCCCTTGTCCAATTTGTTCATAAGTCTAAATCGGGAGTCATGTCTAAATCGGGAGTCCATCCAGTCTATTATAGTCATTAACACCATTGGGTCCACTTGGCCTAATTGGGGCACATGTTTTAGTTACTAAAGTGTGGGGAACACTATTTGAGGCTCACTACCATTAATTGCACTTGATTGCATCAGTTTAGGAGCCTCCTAGACCAATCCCTACAATTTAGGAGCCACTGGGAGTGCCAAAACCAACCAAGGTTAGTTCAGTTCAGTTGATGACTGGTTAAGCTAAGTTAGGAGTCAGTTACATTGAGTTCTAGTCTTGTACATTCAGTTAGCGCTAGGTTTACTTGACTGAACTCAGGAGGGGCGCATTTCTCACCTACCACAGTCATTTAACCTTAGTCAACACTGAATGTAACACTTGAGTTGTGTTTTAGAACTTCGATGAACTCCGGTTATGGTTTAGACAAGGTCAGTTAACTATTGAGTCCTCCGATAGTGATTTAGACAAGGTCTTAGTTACCTATAGTCAAGTAGAGTCTAATCAATTCGAATTTCCTCATGTGGATTCGAATTGCTTGTGGCTATTAAAGCCATTGTACTTCATTGTAATTATCTATCTAATTACTCTTTGATTAATGAAAAGCATTCACAGTTGCAAGCCATTTTTGCATTGTTTCATTCTTCAATAACAAAGTAAATTGTGTGATTTATCCTCTGAGTTGTGTGTTTGTCCATAGATATATGTGCTCAATTTAATACCTATATCTGTCTAACCTTGAGTACTGGGCTCTCGGTTACTGTTTTAGTCCATATAATTCCTTTTTCAATTTGTAGACATAATCATTATTATCCGAGAGAGAGAATCCTTCTGGTTGTTCTATGTATACCTCTTCTTCTAAATCTCCATTCAAGAAGGTTGATTTGGAGTCTATTTGATACACCATGATGAATTTAGAGTAGGAATAGGATAGAAACATTATAATTGATTCCATTCGAGCTATTGGAGCAAAGGGTTCTTCAAAGTATATTCCTTCAACCTATGTGTATCCCTTTCATACTAATATTGCCTTGTTTCTGACAACTTGGTCGTCCTCATTAAATTTGTTTCTAAAGATCCAGTTTGTTCTTATGATATTTTTGTCTTTGGGTCTTGGAGTAAGTTCCCAATTCTGATTCTTCTCAATCTAATTCAGTTCTTCTTCCATAGCCTTAATCCAATGTTCATTTTTTTTAGCTTTCATTAAAAAAATTTGGTTCTACTTGAGACAACAAGGAGAAATGCATTTGTTCGGTACCATCAGTTAAGAGTCTCCTTCTTGTTCTTACACCAACATTTTTATCTCCTATATTTAGATCTTTTGAATGATTCTTTTGAAGAAAATTAGAGGTTTTTTTTGTATCGGGAAACGTACTTCCTTTGTTCCTTCTTGAAGCAGATTATCTTGTTGTTCTGTTATCCTTTCTTCATCTTGTATAACTTCTAAGAGTTGTTCAAGCATAGGAGGATCATCATCATCATCACCTATTTCCCTATATTTGAACTCTTTTTCTACTCTTACGTATTGGATTTCTATTATCTTATTCAACCTTATATTGTAACATGTGTATGTTTTTCTTCTAGTCGCATATCCTAGAAAATTTCCTTCATTAGATCTTGAATCAATTTTTCCAAGATTCTCGTAATTTCTTCTTATGTAGCATTTACTTCAGAAAATACAAAAATGTTTGACAGTAGTTGATCTTCCTTTCTAGATAACATATGGATTCATGCTGATGCCAACTCTGATTTGTGCTCTATTTAAAATGTGAAAAGTATTATGAATAGCCTGTGTCCAGAAAATGTGAGATAGTTTGGAGTCATTTAGCATGGTTGTAGCAATTTCCTGCACTGTTCTATTTTTTCTTTGAGCTACTCCATTCTTCTGGGGAGTTCTGGTTCCTGAGAACTATCTTTTGATTCCATGTTTGTCATTGAAATCCTCAAACTCATTCAATGTGTATTCTCTACCATTATCTGATCTCAGGCATTTAATTTTTAGTTCAATTTTGTTTTTGACAAATTCTAGAAAGATTTTAAATCATTCAAAATTTTTTGATTTTTTCTTGAGGAAGAAAACCCATGTCATTCAAGTGAAGTTGTCTATGAAAATAAGGCAATAAAATTCACCATGCATTCCTTTGGTCTTGTGGGCCCACATATATTTGTATGAACTAACTATAATGGCTTTGTTGTAGTATACTCTTTTGTATTAAAGATCAGTCTTGCTTGTTTTCCATGTTGACAATGTTTGTAGACAATTTGTATGGTATTTGTAATCTTTGGGATATCTCTCATAGATTTTTCTTTACTAATATTGACAAGGTTGTTGATATGGCTCATTCATTGTGCTAAATGCAACTTTCATTTATTTCCTCAGACAACATTTTTCTTCTTTTTCATCTAGTATGTAGACATTGTTTGAGGTTTTAGTTGCATTTGCTACTAAATTTCCTGTATCTTTGCCTTTTATTTTTCACTTCTCTTAATCAAAGGCGAGAGTATGTCCTTGGTGACACATTTGACTCATACTAAGGATATTATGCTTAATAGTCCTAACTAAAAAGACATTGTATGTTTAAGTTTTCCAGTTTCCAAGACTAACCATGCCCTTACTAATAATTTTGGTTGATACATTTGATCCAATGTACACATTTCCTCCCTTCTCTTATTTAAAATTCAAGAAATTTCCTTTATATCTTATCATTTGCTTAGAACATTCACTCTCAATATACCAATGACCCTTTTTGTTCTATGCATATAGAACGATGCTGCATCCTTCATGGCTCGGTTGATCATACCTTTTTAGCCAGATTAGTGTAGAGCTTTCTTTAACTAGACTATTTTCAATTGATTTGGTAAATAAAGATTGATTTTCGCAATCCTTAGTTATATGCCTGTGACTGTTGCATTTTTTACGTTCATAGTCTATACTTAAAAGGCCGAAGTGGTTTAAGTTTTCTTTCATAGTTTTCGACCCTATTTTAAATTCATTCTTCCTATAGTAGGATCTATTCTTTTCAGAATAGTTGTTCCTACTAGCTCTGCAGTGCATTTCTTTTTTACCAAAATTATTACATAAATAACAGTTTCTTGTGAAAATTGTTAAGAACCTTTTAAAGCAAGATATTCCTAATTACACATGACTGATATTCTGGGGAAAGGGAATCTTTTTCTGCAATTTTTATCTCCTCTTGACATAGAATCCCTGATTGCATTTACATAGCTCCTACGCTTTGAGTCTCTCTAACCTATTCTCGTATTTTTTAAGGTTGTTTGTGATCCTTGATCATTTCATCTAGAGTATTGGAACTCTTGTTATATTTTTTTCCAGAGGTACAGTTGTTCATTCATTTTGTGTAGTTCTCCCTCTATAAAAGTGATTTCAATTTCCAGTTTTTCACACCATTTATCCTTGTATTTTAGTTATTCCATCATATCCATATTTGATTTTCTTGTTTCCTCAGCTTGTTCTTTATGATTCAAAAGTTACTCCTTTAGAATCTTATTTTTCTTCCTATATTTCTCTAATTCTTCCAAAGCACTTATTATTTCTCCTTCGAAGTCTACTTTGTCTAGTTCTTCATCTCCTAATTCTTCATTTTTGGGAATATCCTCCATGGTCAGGAGGAGTATTTATTGTTTTTTTCCATTTCTATGCAGGAATCTATCTTCCAGATGTTAAGTTGTAACTGAAGAACCTGCTCTGATACCAATTGTTATATTTATATTATATTGAGAGGGGAGGGTGAATCAGTATAAGGTGTAGATTTTAAAATATTTGACTTAACAAATTTTCCACCACCAAAAATTTCTAGCTGAAACAATAATAAACACAAATGCACACAAAGATCTAAAAGATAATTATGTATAAATAAATATATATGTAAAATGAGATGTTACATTAGTGGGAGAGGACAATATCCAAATATGAGCTCGAACTCATCCAGGCGCTAACCTGGTCCACAAGAAACAACTTGATTATTACATGCACTAATCTGTAAATACTTTTATCTATGCAAGAACCAACTCATGAACTTCAAGGACCAACATGAACATATGTTTGTGTATTTGTGCAAGCTATGACTTGCAATCAGGAACCAACCTATGGAATACTGCAATGTCCAATTATTTATTCGGATCCAACTAAATGGAATCACCAAATCCCAAATTATATCTACCATATTCGACTGGAAGGAGGTTCCAACCCCCTCATTTTTTTACCAGCTACCACTTGAAGGAAGCACAAACTCCTTGGATTTTTACCAGCTACGATTGAAAGGAAGCTGCGACTCCCTCTTCCTTACCTTGTCCTGCATCCTTAAGAAGTTTTACCAACACCTACTAGAAGGAATATCCAACTCCCTTTTCCTTTCTTCTTATTTCCTCCCTTATATATAAATAAGTGTGTATCAAATAACTGGAGTATACAAATTACTTTATCTATGACGTGCATATTTACAAAATTGTGACTGTTGTATTTCTTCTGGTATGTGTCTTGATTATCTACATTAAAATAGCTAGTTTCTTATCTATGATGTGTGACTATATCTATGACTTATTCAATTTATATGAATCTTATAATATCCAAATATCTATACTTCTACACTGCTCAATCTCTTCTATGATTTAGAGGTCTTCGACATTTACTGAGTAGCACCTTCACACATCCAAAATAATGGGTATACTTATATATAGTGCACTTCTTGTTGTTCAGATTTTGTTGTTTTATGCGATTTGAATACAATGTTAAATCTCCTCATCTAATCAACGAGCTATTGATACCCCAATAAAAACGAAGATTGCCCAAAATAGATTGTCTTCAAGTATTCATTCTCCAAGCTCACTTCAACACATCCATCTCTTGTTTATTTATACTCTATCTAGTAGAAGAGATGTGTCCACTCGTTGAAGGTCCTTTTACTTGAATAATGCCCCAACTTTTTTGCATCTTGATCAATTTATCATCTATATCAGCTTGCCACTTATCGCAATTTGACTTTGTGGAGTCTAGTGCACATATGCCATTTTATTTGTGTGTTTTTACACACAATTCCGTAACTGAGTGGTATTTGCGCACATCCTTAACTCTCACATCTTTATTTTAACTTCTTACATAAGTCCTACATATTGGAAGTATTCACGCACATCCCTGTCTTTCAGAGTCTTCTTCAAAGTTGTCATGTGTGCACATATGACCCATGCCATAGTGGGATATTTGCACTTTTTGGGATTCCATATTTTTTTCTATATACTTCTTCAAACTGGCTTCGTATATGGAAGACTCCATTCACTTTATTCATCATTGACAACATAGACTTTGTTGGTTTATTAATGAGAAAATGATCCATGTTGATTTTGTCCGTTGACATCAATGGCAACACAAAGGTTCAACAACCTATGTTGTGGATTAGGTTCATAGGATAACGTCATGGGTTATGTGCATGGTTTAGGTGAATAGGTTAAATGCACGGGGTTGATTTCATGGTTATTACAAAAGGTTCATTGAAGGATTGTCCAAGGTTTCACATCCCATTGGTTCTTTACAAAATAAGTGAATAAAATTTGAGTGGACACAAAAATGTGAAAAAAGCTTCCAACTATTAAAGAGGTTTCTTACAATTGCTCAAATTTTGAAAATTGAGAACCCTAAAAGGGATTTTGTGGTGTGTATTGATGCATGTAAAAATGGAATTGGAGGATTTATTATGCAACACAATCATGAGGTATGTTATGAATCAAGAGGTAAAAGAACATTAAAATAATTATGGTACCCATGATTTAGAGCTCCTTGCCATATTGCATTCTTTGAAAATGTGGATAAACTACTTGAGGGGAAGAAATTTGATATTAGGATAGACCGTTGTGGTCTGAAATATTTGTTTGAGCATACAACATTGAATACAAGGAAAACTATATGGATGCAATTTTTAATTGAATTTGATTTTTTTTGTTTGCTAGAATCTCTCTGACTTGCGAAAGTGGCCTTTAGTCTAAGAAACCATGAAATAGAAGAATTTAAGTCATCAAAATCACCCAGGGATCACACTCAACCTGCGCCATACTAACCATCAACTCATTGGATTTTGGTTGTCTCCTCCCAACTATCTCACCCTAAGGGGAATTGAACTTGGGTCGCCATGTTGACGAGACCCACACCTTAACCGAATGAGCTAGCAAGAATTGACTTTGAATTTGATTTTTGAGATAAAAATCATAAAGGGGAAATAAAATAAAGTGGCTATGTACTTAGAATAAAAATGCATTCAATGCATGTGGCATCCATTAGCATTTTCTAAGAAAATTTGAGGCAAAAAGATTATTGACTCTCTTGAATGCGAATAATTTGTGCAATTAAAAGACAAATTACAATAAAATAATTCAGAGATGAGGTATGAAGATTATCATTTGGAGGATTATGAACTTCTTATTTATAAAATTAGAATGTATATTCCTAATGAGGCCAAATTGAGGAGATTCATTATGGATGAAATCTACAAAATGTCATATTTCAGTCACTAAGGATACTAGAAAATGATTTCTATATCAATGAAGCAACGTTTTTGGTCGAGAATGCAGAAAGACATTGTTGAGTATATCTAAAAATGTATGAAATTCCATCAAGTGAAGGATAAGAATCAACACCCAACATGTTTATTACAACATTTTACAATTCCAGAATGGAAGTTGGAAGTGGTAACTATGGACTTCTTACCGACTTGCCAATTACTTCAAGAAAGCATGATTTCATAATAGTTGTAGTGTATAAATTCTCCAAGGTGGCACATTTTATTCCACTTAAATATACTTACAAGGATGATGAGATAGCAATAGTATTCATGAAGTAAATATTCAAATTGCATGAGTTACCCAAAGCAATCATATCCGACCATGATACAAAGTTTACCTATAACTGTTGGAAAAGTATTTTTGCAAATTTGGGTAGATAGTTGAAGTTTAGTACTACCTACCATCCACAAACATATGGAAAAACCAAAAGAGTAAATTGGGTGATTGAAGATATGCTTTTCATGTGAACCTTTGTATGGCAAAAAGTGAAGGACACCAGTGATTTAACATAATATTGTGAACATATTGTGCTTGTTCCAAAAATGATTAAAGAAATGGAACAAGAGGATCCAAAGATTAGGAAGAATTTAAAGAAAACCAAAGACAGACATAAAATATATGTAGATAAGAATTGAGTACAAAGGGAATTCAATGTTGGGAGTCATTTTTACATCTGAGTAAGGCCAAGGAAAACCTCCTTGAATATTGGAATTTGTGCCAAGCTATCGCTGAGATATTATGGACCATTTGAAGAACTTGAGAGGATAGGACCAATTGCATATAGAACCACATTTCCTTCTAACACTAGAGATCATTGTGTTTTCCATGTTTCTTTGCTTAAGAAATGTGTACATGATCCTAACCATGAGATTGATTTGGATGTGATCTAGGTGGATTCTGATTGAGATTTCAAAACATAGCCACTGTACATCCTCAATAATAAGGTAACATGGATTTGAAACTGATCCATCAAATAGGTAAAGGTGCAATGGAAGAACTTTGGTCCTGATGAGGCTTCATAGGATTTGGAGGATATCATGAAAGAGGCATATCCTTTTTTATTTTTATTTTGAGGAAACATCAAGGAAATTATTATTCCAAGGGGAAAGGAGACTGTAATACCTCCAGTTTTGACTTGGAATGTATTAAATCAAAATTATGTAAATGATGTAAATATGGTAGTGTGGATTACTAGTGTAGATCTCAAGTCCAAGGCTTGACTAATGAATGGATATGCATATATAATGTAAATATTTATATATGGACCATGTGGTTTCCCTATCATGCTGTAACACCCCGGTTTTGACCCCGTTTTCATTAAAATGTATATGATGTATATATTGTAATTAATCATGGTGTGGAGCTCAAGGAAAAATCCCCACCATTGATTTAGCATGTTATGTTTGGTAATTAGATCGGTGCAGATGGTATTTTGTGCTAGCCAAGAACGTTATAATTTTGAATCATCATGTACACATGAAGTTTAATTAAAAACCCACAACCAGCTATGTCAATGCAATAAATAATGAGACGGGGGAATGATTTTCTAAGGATAAAGGGGGGGATGTTTAACCTTGATCCATTGGGGAAAATCCAAGAGTCAAGAGGAGAACCCATCAGCTACCAACCACCTTTCTTGTCTTATTCACCAGCCATTTAAAATTCTCCAAGAGTTAGTTGGGCAGTCTATCTTTTTCTTCCTTTTGACCTTTCATATTCCCATCAAACTCAAATTCCTATTAAATTTCTTCTAATGAAATTCCTACATTTAATTTTCTTGTCCTAGCTATATGGTATTGGTAAAGTATTACCAAGGGGCCAGTTATCATGATAAATCAAAATATTTAAGGTAATTGTTTAGATCAGATAGAACAAAGTTCGCCTCAATGTATGGTAATCATCATCATCAACTAAATGTATGTGTGTGCACATGCATAAATACCCAATACATAGCTCAATCAAACAAAATAAAACATAATTATACCTTGATTTGTGAATCTTCACACTGTCTTCTTATGCTTTACCTTTTAAAACATCATTCAACATACTTCATTTTTTATCCTGTTGCAATAGTTTCATGTTAGGACCCATCAAATATATTTATGTTTGTTTATGAAAATAACAAAACCAATCTAAATAAATACAATTCTATTACAATGTAAATTACAATACTATTCAACTATTCAAGTAAATTAATTGTTAAGAATATATCACCTGATAAAACATGGATAACCAAAAATACTATGTATATAAAGCCATCGATCTAATCAAAACTCCATTTCTTGCCTCTTAACTATGGAAATGTTTCTCAACGCTATCTGTAACAAGTTCCAATGGAGGAGTCAAATAGCAATAGTGAAAATTACACAGGAAAAATATAGAAATAGATCATTTTTAATGTATTCTTCCTTACCATTCATTGAGCTCCTCTCTGTTTCGAGAATAATTTAATATTCTCTACTAAACAGGACCAACCACATGAAGGTGGAAGCTCTTATGGCCCCTCCCCCCCCCTCACATCACTCTCAACTCCCCAAACGCAATGCATATACTTGCAAATAACAATTTATTTCACTATTTCACAATGCAAATAACAATGCATCTACAATGCAAATTATTTCACTCAATAGTTGAAAGATGCTTTCATTAAATAATTATTTAAAACATTCATTAAACCATTCAATCATTCAACAGCTGAAAAAACCATTCATTAAACCATTCATTAACTCATTCATTAAAACATTAATTTAGTCAATGGCAGAAAGTAAAAAATCAGTAAACCATTCAGTAAAGCATTCATTCATGAAACAGAGGGAAAAACCATTAATTTTTTTTTTTTATAAATAAGAATTACTCAAAATTTGTTTAGTCACTTCCTTTTTACTTTTCTTCTCTTTAAATATTTAGTTAGAGTCACATTTTTGGGAATCTAATCATCGATATCCATACTAGTCTGCTCGCAAGGTTGAACTTCAGGCGAGGGGCGATGAATTTCTGCAATAATGTCAAAATATTTCATTAATATATTTATATTTTGATAAATTTGAGTAATTAATTTCAAAAACACTACGAATGTGTGTTTTTACTTGCCATGTGCACATCAACATTTTCAACATTATCTTGTATTGGCCCAACCTGTTTCGTGTTATGATCTGCAGCTACATGCTTTGCAGTTGAATTGTGTAGAATTAGAATTAATGTTCATCATCTGCAATGGTCTACAAAAAATAGTAGCACATTAATAAATTCATTACTAGGATGAGAAGCATGATCTTCGTTTGGTTGGTCATGTACTACATCCTCGACATGGACAGGATCATTACTTTCCTGCACAAAAAGGAATAAATAATTTATGTTAGTTTATTTATAAGGAACAAATTGCATGAGCATTAATAAATTATCATTAAACTATATAGTTTTCGCATACCTGGGCACCAGATGGATCAATAGAAGATCGTGCAGTATTCCCAAACAAGCTTCTCCGGTGTTCAACAACGGCGTCAAAGCCCTGTTTGAAGCCAAGCTTCATGTAATCCGTACTGGGCAATTCTTTGAATTGGTCGGCCTTCATATTTGCATGATGTAATTAATTTTAAATCCTTTTGTTAGAACAAAACAAAAATAAAAATATGTATGATATTTGGATGCGGATTTGGGTTTTGCGATACTTACATATCGGGCTGCCAAGTTGGATTAACCACCAGGCCCAAGCTTGTGTTGGCCAATTTTTTCAATTCTTTCCTTTGTGGCCTTAGATGTGTCCGAGAGCCTAATTAAGTTTTTAAATACATTAGTCGATGTACCAAAATTGATATAAAAACTAGTAATAATAAGGCTTACCACTACATTTTGGAATGTATTGCATACCTCCCTGTTCCACCTGGTGGTATCTTTCCTGATTTTCTTAGGCCCTTCTCTTTTCCATCTTCCACCAGGGATTTCCACTCCATAGATGGAATCATTGAAGGGAGCTCATACCTAGGGTTTTTTTCTAGGTGAACCCTATATTGGTCTCGGACAATCTTCAGATGTTTTCCAGCCTTCTGTAGTACCTTCGATGTATCGAAGGTATCTTTTCCGAACAGACTAACCAAGCAATTAGTTAGATCATCCTTTAAAGCTTTCTGCTGCTTGTTCCACATTGTGCGGATGGTGGGCCCGAAGATCTCCAAGGCCAAATCATTCATATGTTTATAAAATATATTATTTCTTGAAAAACATTAATGCCATCATTATTTAACATTAGAAAATATTATCGGTATATTAGAAACAAATTATAAAAACTAAATTGAACAATCTATAATGACCTGGAATCCTCTCTATCTTTATTGGAACCAGTTCTTCATTCACCAAAAATGTACACACTATTGAACCAGCGCTAGTAACACGAGAAGATCCAAGAAATGCTTCCACATCTCTATCTAGCCCTGCATCCACCCCTTCTTCTGAAGCATCTGTTGTGGGTGGGGCAACATCGGCTACACCCTCCGCTGCCCTCGACAGTGTCGCAGAGCATGTTGCGGATTGTTCAGTGGGAAATATGGAAGCAGTATGTGGTGTACGTAGAGTGGTTTGGTCACTAGGACCAACATTACCTTGACCACCACTGATAATCTCCATAGCGCGCTGTAAATTCAAACCATTGTATTATAAGTTCAACAGCATATAAAATCAAATATTATAAAGTTTTTATAAATGAATTTACATTTTTATTCGATAACTTACGTCCACTTGTTTACGTTGCTGTAACAACAATTGAATCCTTTGTTCGAGCCCTTCTATTATTGGAAATGCCAATGTCAGACGAATAAGTTCCTCGTTTTGTTTTTCCCTTGTCCTTTGTAGCACCCTCAACGGGTCTGCAGACTCTCTAATTTCACTATCTCTCATCAATCGAGAGACCTCATTCTGTAAATATTTTTGAGATGCCGTTTGATAAACGGAATCCCCTATATGCAATTGAAATATATAAAAAATTGCTTAGTATTTGAAAATATAGTGTGCGCAAATAATTATATTAGGGATTACATCTAGGATTACCTAGTGCCTAGACGAGGGCGTGGTCTGATCAATATATGGGGATTTACCTCGATCAGCCACCTGCAAAAACAGTAGAGAACATTATCACAATGAACGCAATATGTAAAAGCTAACAAATAAAAAACAAAAATAAACACTATGCCACATGTTTTATATGTGTACATTTTTGAAGTATTTAGAATGTGGAATTACATTTAGGTTTACTGGTCACCTCGAGGCTCCAATCGTATGATCAACGGCTGGGGACTTTCCCCGGTCAATCTACAAAAAAGGTAGACAGCATTACCATCATGAACACAACCATCAAAATGAAAGAATACATAACAAAATAAACATAATGCGTCACGATATACATGTTTACGATTTTAAAGTATTTGAAATGGAGAATTACATTCATGTTTGGCTATTGCCTTGATGTTGTAGTCGGCTGATCAATAGCCAGTTGGATTCCTTGATCAACACTTTGTATGGAAAATAGATAATATTATATAAACGAACCTAATATACAAATGAAAATACATAACAACGTATCTATATGTCCATCATAAATTTAATATTACATTGGCAATATCAATGTATACCTGCTGCCTTGACTCAGGTCAACAAACATCTATGGAGATGGAAGTGCCCCTGAGAGAACCCTGCATCAAAAACATACTAAAAGTTACATAAGGAAACATGAAAAGTAGATAATTTCAATTATATGCTAACGAAAATTCCTATAGATGTTAAAATAATTAATAAAAGGGTGGTTAAATTGTTTGTTGTACCACAACCATACTGACATTGTTTGTATCTACACAATTCAAATTGTAATCAATAAGCAGTTCTTCGTCAGCAGCTATTGATTTAATTGCACATACAAAGACACGGTTTCCTTCACGCGACTCAAATATGCAGTTGGGTTTCTTTAATGTAGACCCTGGTTGTGTACTGTTTATAAACCCCACAATATTACCAGTTTTTTTTGGCCTTCCATCCATGTACATCGTTGCTCCTTTATTTTGAGCTTTGTCTTTCAGTTGTATATAATTCGTTGACAACCCATATCTACGCATACTTCCTGTATATTGGACCAGGTGCATCCAGTCACTGTAGTTGTAACAGGGTCCAACATACTCCATCAATTCTGTACATCTACCGTATCCAACCTTTATGTTGTCCATGAAAAACAACCCCAATCCATGCAATGACGACGGTGCAATTCTATATATCCTCTCATTCACACAAAAATTAGTGTTTACTTTAGGAAGATCGCTAGGCACCCATTGTTTCACTAGGTGGTGGTACCTTAAGGGCATGTCGATGTATCTCACTGTCTCATCATCATAGGAACATGACCCCCCTCCTTGGAGAAAAAAATTCATGCGTTTGTCGAATTTTCTTATGATCTTCTGACATCTAGTTGATCTAGCCCGTGTAGGCCTACTGGATCTCTCACTTTCCTCTAGCCTTCCCAAACTCCCTTCGTTGGAGGAAGACAGGTCTGCCAAATACCTGTTTGGTTTTACCTGCACCATGGCCAAACAAAAATTTGGCATAAGCATAGCAAAATACCAGCAAAAAAACGTGGAAATACTTATTAGAAAAAAAACTTGGAAAGACTTGTAAGCCAAAAACTTGTTAAAGAAAAAGCTTTTCAAGAATGAGTTTGGTTAATAGGTGTGGGAATTTGGTAGCCCTAAAAATTCTAATGTATGCCCCTCTTTTAGTTACATACAAGTCTCCATTCTAACTTATTGCTTGCATTGCCTTTTGCTAACATGAATTGGGTAGGCTTCATAAGCTTCATATGTATGCTTGTTGCCATTGTACTTTGGCCTTTCAATGTTGTTAAGCTTGAGACGATATGTTATGCATATGCATCGCATATAACACTACAATTTATGCCAATATATGTCTGTACAAAACCTGGAGGTTCTCCTTTAATGGACTATCTCCTTCAAAGAACATATCTCCTTTAAGTGGTTTTTAGTTTTCCCATGAATGATGTTGTGATGTTGTAGATGATTATCCATTTTACCTAATATTTTTTATGATTGTTTCCATGTTTTCTAGGGTGCACATACTTGTTGTTTATGGCTTCTTTTGCTTGAAAGTTGAACCTCCTAAAAGTGCACAGTTCTCATTTAGGACCCTTTAAGAGTCATAATAACAACTATTGTTTTAGGATTTTATTCTCCAAATGAAACACCAAAACCATACTTATCAGTTAATATTTGTGTAGGGATGTTTTTCTGATCTCTCCCATAATTTATGATACTAATGGGATTGTGACTATCAAGTCAATGCCTTATTTGCATAGTGGAATTCCTAAAAAAATACACTAGAAAGTGGAAAAAATTGTAATGTATGCCCTAAGAATTCTTATGTATGCCTTTCTTTTAGTTACATACAATTCTCCATTCTCACTTATTGCTTGCATTTCCTTTTCCTAACATTGCCTTTTCCTTTTACTGGCCTACCCCGTTTTCAACAATAATAGTTGCAGATTTAATCAAGTGTTTTTCTACCGAGGTGGCCGAGTCAACTGAGTTGACCCCCAACCGAGCTGACTCGGCCTTTGAAACGATTGGAGTGACAAGTTTGGTACTGAACCAAACAAATCAGGGTATGACTGAATGGATCAGTAACAAAATGGTCAATTCATCCCAATCCGTACTAAACTGACCAAGTGAATGTGGGAATGCATAGGTCACACACATAACACTTCAATTCAAAAAAAAAAAATAACCTAGAAATATAAACATCGAGACTCTAAACCTACTTCATTGTTGAGTCAATTAGCTTTGTAGGATTCCTACACATCATAACACTATTTGGAGTAAAAAACAACTTGCTTTGTAGTCCCTAGATGCGACCCATGTGCACAATAGTTAATATATAAAGCAGCCCCCAAATACAAAAGTGTTCTTCACAAAATAGGGCATGAACCATGTGAACAACCTTCCAAGTGGACCAACTCAATGAGTAACCTCCAAGCATGTAATATCTCTCATTAAATGGTGTATAAAATAGTGTAAGCATGCTTCAAATGATCACTTTCTCCTCTGGTAGGGTTGAACACTGCCCTTATGCATGTGTCTCCAAGGGTGAATGTTCCTCAAATAATGAGAGAAGGCCTTCCTCTAACAATAAACTAGTACACCAAGGTGAATTGGCCCTATTTAGGGCTTCCTGAACAAACTTGGTATTTTCAATGTCACACTAGAAGAAATTTTGGGTAGTCCTATGGGCATAAACAACTCTAGAATCACTGTATGAGCATCAAAGGGACAAATCTGAGCACTTTGGGAGCATTCTGAAGGTCACAACAAACAGTAAATCATCTCAAATCAGCTATAATTAGGCCAACTTTCAGATCTGGGCACATTGCAGCAATAAAAGATGATGATCAATGGCAATAGGAGGCAGTCTTTGCAATTCTGGCTGTGAAAATGAGAAATATGTGGTGAAAGCAACCCTAAAATATCATTCATATGCCTTATAGTAGCATCGACATGAATTATGGGCACAAACAAACCTGTTTGGTAGTAAAAAAGGATATGAAGCAACCCTATTTCACCATATTGGGCACCCTTGTGCACTTATCCATCACCGAACAGGCATACCTCTAAATCTGGGCCAAATTGGAGGGTTAAAAGGCAGTTCTGGGCATGAATAGCCCTATGAAAAGTGACGAACAACGAAAAAATAGGATTTGAGAAAGCCATTGAATATGCTAATGCTTGGATTACCAACATGAGGGAAAGACATTGAATATGCTAATGCTTGGATTATAATAGAACACCTTGGTTGGACACTAATGCAAACCCGTGTATGAGTTTGAGCCAACATTTACATCCACTCTGCAGGATCTCCAGAGAATTAACATCATTATTTTTCCATTACTATAAAGGAGATGTACTAGAAGATTTGCCTGTACTTGTTGATTTTACTGTTTAGTTGAACCTAAATGAGAAACAAAGAGGAGCACTAAGCAAGCTACAACACTTTTCGTGTGCATCAATGTGCGTGCACGTCGAAGTGTTGTAGATTTCTTAGTCTCCTCCCTGTTACATTCAACTTCTCCATGAAATCAACAAGTCCTTGCAAATCTTCTAGTACAATTCCTTTACAGCAATGGACAAATAATTGATGTTGAGTTCTTGGAGATCCTATAGAGTGGATGTTTTAACCTCTATGCTACTATGAAGTGCATAAGCCAACACTTCAAAGGCATATTTCCCAGTGGTAACCTACAACAATCATATATATATATAGATAATCCATTGTGGTGAAGAGCGGACATTTCAAGATATGCTACTTGGCACGTTCAGGAATGAAAAGAATGTTTTAACCACATCTATATCAGTCTGTAATATTTGCTGATTCTAAAGCTAACCAACTGTCTAAACCACAAAGGTCATCTTATCATGTTAATTGTAAGAGGGACAAAAAAAACCAGACACAGTGAAAATTGACATAAAATGTTCAAATAAAAAATAGAGGACATCAAAATACCTAGTAATTGCTTCAAGACCCAAAGCATAAACCATAATATTCATGATTTTCCATTAATGGCAAAGTATTACCTAACCCAATTTCCATTCAACTAAGCACCTCATGGTCAAATCATGATATTGCAGCAATGTGCATACACCCTTCACTTGAATGATGTTAGGAATTCCAAACATCATTCAAGTGAAGGATGTATGCAGACTACTCTAGACATTATATCTCTACTCATTCGATTTCCTACAAAGTGTTGTAGCTTGCTTAGTGCTCCTCTCTATTCATCATTTACGTTCAACATCATGGTGAAATCAACAAGTCCAGGCAAATCTTCTAGTACTTCACCTTTACAATAATGGACAAATAATGATGTTGAGTTCTTGGAGATCCTGTAGAGTGGAGGTTTTTAACCTCTTCACTGCTACTCTATAGTGCATAAGCCACCACTTCAAAGCCATATTTCCCAGTGGTAACCTACAACAATAATATATATATATATATATAATCCATGGTGGTGAATAGCGGACATTTCCAGATCTGCTACTTAGCACGTTTAGGAATGAAAAGAATGTTTTAAATACATTTATATCAATCTGTAATATTTGTTGATTTATTCCTTTTAGCTTGTCTAGGTGATGCTTGTTTTCCCATATTAATTTTCAACCCTAAGGTGAAAATTGGCATAAAATCATCAAATAAAAAATTGGAGGACATCAAAAAACCTAATACTTGCTTCAAGACCCAAACATCATTCAAGTGAAATATCCACTCTTCACCACCATGGATTATATATATATATATATATGATTAGAAAGAACCAAAATGCTCTTAAATTAGCACAAATCAAAAGGCTCTTAAATTAACTATATCATGCCTTCCTCAATGATTTGATGAAACCAAGGGATGGAAAAAGGGCAAGGAAACATCAAATATCACTCACACCAGGGAATAATTCTAAAGCTTGTTAAATTTTTCATATGCTAAGCTAGATCATTAGTATTTCATTTCAAATTCACAACAAAAGCATATAAACAGGATCACTGAAAGATAGACAAGCACAACCATACAAAAGGAACACAAAGATTTATCCTGGGAAAACCCTAAAGGGAAAAACCCAGCAAAATCTTCCTCAATATAGATGCCCCAAAAAGATAAAAGGTAAAACCAACAAGGAGATCAAAGCCTGATACTCCTCCTTCTCCAGCTACTCTTCTCTTATCCACTAATGCGCTACACAAGTGAGAGTGTGTGTGTCTCAAATGAGGAGCACTACACCTCTATTTATATTCATCCGTTCACTTAAGTTAACTCATTTGACATGTAGGCTCGAGTTAAATCATGTAGGCTTGAGTTACACATGTAGGCTCAAGTAACCACACTGGGGTGCTGATGACCCACCTTTACAATTAGAGGGGACTACCTCATGAATCTTATTAGTTCTTTCGATTAGGAGCATCGGGGTACAATGTAATACAAGTGGTTCTTCCGGTAGGACCATCGGGGACCACAAAAATGTACATATAGAATATTCTTCGAAGTTACAATATTTCAACACTCCCCCTTAACGAGAAGGGTATTCTACAACAACATCAACAACAACAAGAGTAGAGATAGGGGACATCATCAACATCAGTAGGGTAACACATCTATAAATCATTGGAATCTTTTCAACATCATGTAGTCTTCATCTTCAATCTTCAGTCTTCATTATCATTAATTCTTTGACTGCTTTGATCAGCAACATCTTCAGCATTTTGATCTTTCAATCAGCAACGACATCTTCAGCACTTGGACCTTTCGATCAACAACATATTCAACACTTTGACTGTTCGATCAGCAACAACATCTTCAGCATTTTTTACCTTTCGATCAGCAACATCTTCAGCACTTTGATTGTTCGATCAGCAACAACATCTTCAGCATTTTTGACCTTTCGATCAGCAACATCTTCAGCACTTTGACTTTTCGATCAGCAATATCATGATCAACACTTTGACCTTTCGATCAGCAGCAACATCATCATCATCATATTCTGATCTGTCGATCATAATCATCATCACATTCTGATATTTCGATCAGAAACATCATCATCATACTCTGATCTTTCGATCAGAAACATCATCAACATACTCTGATCTTTCGATCAAAAACATCATCATCATATCCTGATATTTCGATCAGAAACATCATCAACATATTCTAATCTTTAGATCAGTACGTCATCATCATCATACTCTGATCTTTCGATCAGTATGTCATCATCATCATACTCTGATATTTCGATCAGTACGTCATCATCATACTCTGATCTTTCGATCAGTACATCATCATCATCATACTCTGATCTTTCGATTAGTACGGCATCATCATCATCAGCAACAACCTGCAATCCACAACTTAAAGACAAAAAGTATTTGGATCACTTTTGGACTTAAAGTCCAGGGATGATACAATCCCACCACATTCTCGACAACTGAAGTTACCGGATTGATTATGGGAGAATCAGTCCCTTTTAGGACTAAGTCCAAGGATGATGCAATCCTACCACATTCTCGAGGACCGAAGCCACTGGATTGATTACGGGAGAATCAGTCCCTATCACTTTAGTTCTATGTCCAAGGATGATGCAATCCTACCACATTCTCAAGGACAGAAGCCATCGGATTGATTACGGGAGAATCAGTCCCTATCACTTTAGGACTATGTCCAAGGATGATGCAATCCTACCACATTCTCGAGAATAAAATCCACCGGATTGATTATGGGAGAATCAGTCCCTATCACTTTAGGACTATGTCCAAGGATGATGCAATCCTACCACATTCTCGAGGACCGAAGCCACCGGATTGATTACGGTAGAATCAGTCCCTATCACTTTAGGACAATGTCCAAGGATGATGCAATCCTACCACATTCTCGAGGACCGAGGTCACCGGATTTATTATGGACATATGTCCCGGGATGATACAATCCCTCTTCATTCTAGAAGACTGAGGTCTTCAGATCAATTTAGGGAAAGTGCCTATGGATGATACAATTCCGCCACGTTCTTGAGGACTAAGGCCACCGAATCTATTATGGACAGATGTCCCGGGATGATACAATCCCTCTTCATTCTCGAAGACCAAGGTCTCTGGATCACTTTAGGGAAAATGCCCAGGGATGATACAATCCCACTGCAACATCACTACTCCCCCTTTTGAGGAAGGTCTTTCTGAACAACACCAAGCTTGTCTCGAAAGTGTTCAAACTCTACTCAAGGCAGAGGCTTCATCAGTACATCATCATACAAACCATCATCATCTACATCTTCAGTATGTGAATACTGAACTATCACCATCTGTATCTCCAGTATGTGAATACTGAAAGCATCATCATCTATATCTTCAGTATAGAAATACTGAAAGCATCATCATCTCTATATTCAGTATAGAAATATGGAATCACCATCATCTGTATCTACAATATGTAAATACTGAAATATCATCTATATCTTCAGTATGGGAATACTGAAATCATCATCATCTATATCTTCAGTATGGGAATACTGAAATCATCATCATCTCTATATTCAGTATAGAAATACTGAATCACCATCATCTGCATCTACAGTATCATCATCTACATCTTATCTTGTATGTAGAAATACCGGATTTCTACGTGTTACGTCAGAACACAGGGTTCTTTGTCATCATAACTATGGTTATCACATAGAATCGTTGTAGTGGCCATCTTCAGGTCAAAGAGACCTGATATTAGCTTTTGAATCCATATGGATTCACAACTTAGTAGAGCAATCTGCTATGTATTCTTCTTCAACCGTGCTAAGAGAAGCACTGGACTGTTTCCTGCTAAACCATGAACTCATAGCAGACCTCAAACCAAAGCATCTACCTGATGTGATTTTCCTGTCTGAGATACTTCTAGCCCAATCTGCATCTGTGTAGCCATACAATCTATACTCATGGCTACCATCATAGTATAGACCAAAGTCTATAGTCCCTTTCAGATATCTCATCACATGTTTTGCAGCTACTAGGTGAACCCATCTTGGTTGAACAAGATATTGACTTAAGGTGTTCACAACAAAACAAATGTCTGGTTTGGTATTTGTTAAGTACATCAATGACCCAATGATCTGTCTGTAGTGAGTCACATCTACTAACTCTAATAATTCATCAGCTAACAGCTTCAGGTTGGAGTCCATGGGTGTGGCCATGACTTTGCATTCCAACATATTGAAACTCTTCAATATCTCTACCGCATACTTTCCCTAGTTGAGAAAGATTCCTTCTGAACTTTGTCATACTTCCAGACCTAGGAAATAATGCATTAACCCAAGGTCTTTAATCTCAAATTCTTCTGCTAGTTTCTTCTTGCTTTCCATGATCTGTTTCTCATTCCCTATCAAGAATAAGTCATCCACATATAGTAATAGAATGACAGGTACATATTCTACAACCTTGTAGGAAAGGTTAGGATCGACTTTACTCTTGGCAAATCCCATGCTCATCAAGAAACTATCTATTATTCCATACCAAGCTCTGGGAGCTTGCTTCAGGCCATAGAGGGCCTTCTTCAACTTGCATACTTGATTCCGTCTGTCTTCCTCAATAATACCATTAAGGAAGGCTTGTCTTTACTTCATCATGGAAGAAACTACCATGATAGTTTTGAAGTAAGTGTACCTTGCTTCCTGGAGTAAGTGTCTCTTTAGAATTAATTCCCTCTTTCTGATAGAAACCTCTAGCCACAAGTCTTACCTTACTTCTATCAGCAACATATCTTATCTTGCAAATCCATTTGGAAGATACCACATTCTTGCTTTCTGGTTTGAGTACTATATCCCAAACATCATTCTAGTATCATAACATCTTCTATGAGTTTGTCTTCTCAGGTCATCAACATATCCTAGTATTTTGCAATCAACCTTGAAGGTTGGAACCCACTTTACTCTTGGTAAAGTCTCGATCCATCACGAAGCTATCCATCATGTCGTACATGTCGAACTCAGATATAATTTTCTGTAGTCACTCCCCCTGAAGTGGAGTATCATCTTCCCTCTTCATTCTGTACAGGTGGTTCTATGCTTGATATATACTGGTCAATAGAGTATGTCATGTCATAGTCTATTCTTTCTGGGGAGAATCACGAACCTTGCTTTGTACACTTGTTCTTGTAGATCCATCATATCGTATACATCATTCCCCATGATCAACTGTTATTCTTTGATCATAGCTTCTTTCATAGCATTCTTTTCTTCATCTTGAGTTATCTCTTGTACCCATGGTGGTCTTCATCCTTCAAGGTGGATCTACCACTCTCTGAAGCTCTTTCTTCCATCATGGTGTCTCTGACCCTGGGAGCTTTAGATTCATGTTTATTGGAGTGAATCTTGAATTGTCATCACTTGTTCTTCGGAACAAATCTCATCCTTCTTTTCTTGTAGGAGGTTGTACAGGACCTTTCCTACAATTCAAATGCACCAGTTGCATGGTTAGAACTATTTCATAAAACATATACATAACGACAAATTCTTATGCATCATGCAATTTTTTAGTCAATACAACATTCATCCATATCTCACATAAACTTTCTATATGCCTTCCATCTCTACCATGACATAATTGAGATTGCGCACTAATCCAATATGTCAGCAAGGAGGTTTGATAAGTAGCAATGGAGAGTTGTATAGCACCATGAGCTACTTACCCATCACATGCATATTAGTAGTATACAGTCATTAATGCAAACAATCTATCATGCATAACACATCAACTGAATATAATCAAATGTATAACAAAACAATATCATGAAATGACAATTGAATACTTATCTTTTATTTGTTTCGTGGGTAGACTCCATCTTGATCATTCTGCTTTATCATCTTCTTCATTCATGAAATCATCATTTCTTATCCAAATGATAAGATGAATAATAGGTTCTTCAAGAATTGAGTTCTTCATATTCCTCATCGCTTGAGGGATCTTCTTTGAATGGTGAGAGATTAATCTTCAATTGCTCCCATCTTCTTCTTCTCTTTTTATGAGTCGAGCTGAAAGCAATTACTTCCTTCTGGCATACATTCTTTGCATGAATGAATCCCATGATCCTGGGAGGACATTCAAGGTGGCTATCACCACTTTTGCATTCTTCACTTCTTCTTCTACCGCTTCAATTTGTTTTGCATTCTGGATCTTCACATTCTTCAACTATTTTCTCAAATCCATCTTCTGATTTAAGTTCTTATCTTCAAATAGCTTGATCAAGTAATCAAACATATTTGGTGTCTTTAGGGAAGACACTTGTGGTACAAGTTGATCCGTGATTGAATCAATAACGATCTTTTTGTCCTTGATCAAGTTATTCTTGTGTAAGGCTTTGGGCCTCATCTCCGTATGGAATTGGAACTTCTCTACTCATGTAGGTGTCCAATTAATTTTCTTCAGAGAGATCAAATACTTCCATGCTTGGAAGTTGTAAACTTTACCAAGCTTATCATCAAGTTGATGTGATAGATCACTTTGAAATGAGAACCTCAAATGCAAATAGCAAAAGATTAGATCTTATCGATTTGAGGTGTCCGTCCTGCTTCCAAAGCTAGCTGATATAGGGTTTGTCAGAGAAACCCTAATTTTTCAAAACTTGGAATCTTTTAGATATGACTGGATAGAAAGATATATCTCTTCAAATGTAGCTATCCAATGTACTCATTTTCTGAAAACAGTGGAGGGAAGCTCCCGGAACAGGAAGCCCTAGTTTTCCAATTTCTTCTGCAGAAATTCCTATCACTGTCTCTATTATATCTCCTAAATTAATGCCCCTCTGTGTCTGAAATTTCTCACTGAGGTATCCTCTCATGGCCCTGATCCAACACCATAGGTTTCATCAGAATTGGTTTCACCAATTGGGATTTATGATCCTTTTCCCAAGGTGACCTATTACAGGACTGTTCAGAACAACGAAGTTGTACGGAATGCCACGTGTCACTGGTTCATATTCTGAGTCTAATATTTGGATCATAGAAATTAAAGTCTGTTCTATTTCTGTAACATCTTCAAGAATTCCATTTGGACTTCGGTAGCCCAAGATATAGCAATTTTCCCCAGGTGTCCTGTTTAGGGATTAATTTTGGAAGAGGCTAGAACCCTAACTTGGAGGGATCATAGCTCCCAGAATATAGAGAATATGAGGCTGAAGTTTGGACAAAATGTACATCAGGATTTTATCTTCGTCCTATGAAATTTTCAACTCCTGAGGCTTCACCAATCTCTGAATATAGCGAAAGTACCAAAACTTAATAGTTTTAGTATTTAGGGTTTTTCTAGCTCGGGGTCAAACTAGGGTTTGACTTTCCCGGAGTTTCACCCAACCAAATTTCTTGATCCAGGTCTCTAAAATTTGATTTTGAAGAGGAGAACAATCCTATGCCAGGCTCACTCAAAAATTCCTCTTATGTAGAAAGCCCTAATTTTCCACACCAAAACTGAAAATGCTCAGAATTGAATTCCGCTTCGACAGAAAGATGTGCCCTTCAATGGAGAGTCAGTCTAGCCTTCTTTTGTTGATCGATTGTGGATAGAGACCCAAAAATTAAGAATCCCTAGCTTGTGTAGCTGCACAATGTCTTCTTTCAGGGTGGCTCTGATACCATGTTAAATTTTTCATATGCTAAGCTAGATCATTAGTATTTCATTTCGAATTCATAACAAAAGCATATAAATAGGATCACTGAAAGATAGACAAGCACAACCATACAAAAGGAACACAAACATTTATCCTGGGAAAACCCTAAAGGGAAAAACCCAGCAAAAGCTTCCTCAATATAGATTCCCCAAAAAGATAAAAGGTAAAACCAACAAGGAGATCAAAGCCTGATCCTCCTCCTTCTCCGGCTACTCTTCTCTTCTCCACTAATGCGCTACACAAGTGAGAGAGTGTGTGTCTCAAATGAGGAGCACTACACCTCTATTTATATTCATCTGTTCACTTACTCATTCGACATGTAGGCTCGAGTTAAATCATGTAGGCTCAAGTTACACATGTAGGCTCAAGTAACCACACTGGGGTGCTGATGACCCACCTTTACAATTAGAGGGGACTACCTCATGGCTCTTATTAGTTCTTCTGATAAGGAGCATCGGGGTACAATGTAATACAAGTGGTTCTCCTGGTAGGACCATCGGAGACCACAAAAAGATACATATAGAATATTCTTCGAAGTTACAATATTTCAACAAATCTAACCAACTGTCTACACCACAAAGGTCATCTAAAGACATTATATCTCTACTCATTCGATTTACTACAAAGTGTTGTAGCTTGCTTAGTGCTCCTTAGGATCAATGATCAAATTTGAAGGGTGGGTTTAATTTCAATTGGAAGGGCATTTATTCTCTGAGCCCTTCAGAGATGAAGGGCAATATAAATAATTGTACTTTAATGGACAAGTATAAATTAACCAAACCCTTTCACACAAAAAAATGCAAAAACCAAATATTGTTCTTTCAACACTTGTTGTGAAAGCATGCATGTATGTGATGGAGGGGCCTAAGTCAATTGAATCCTTGCAACTCATTACATGTCTGAGTTTAACGATCCGTGGTTTAGATTGAACCATAATACCAAAAGAAGTTTATTAATGGTTGATTTTAGAAAGTTATAGGTGTGAGTAGTTAAGTGCTTGTGGATCTAAAATTTGTTGTGTTTTGTAATAGTCCATGATTCACTGAATCCATAGTCACGGGTAGGAATTTAAATTATTTAATGAAAAAAATTAATGTGTATAACCTTTATGTTGAGACAATTTTCCATGTTGATGCTTGCCACTACCCTCTTTATTGTCTTACAAAAAGGCATGATAATCAGGAAGAAGACCTAAAATTATGGGCTTCACCTTCAATGAATTCCTTGCAATCATATTGGTAATAACTATTTTGGTAGTGCTGAGGACAAATGTCATGAGAAACCACAAATGTTTGGAAGGAAAGACGGAGATAACATCATGATCATGCAACTCATCAAACTGAAGACTATTCTTGAGCCAACAATTGTTTTTTTAATTTTATTAATAACCATTGTTTCTCCATATCGTGTTCCCAATGACACCTCTCTATAGCAATGCATAAATCAATTTCTGCACAATTTGTGATCCTAGCTACATGACATTATTTGTATTTGCATGACATCGAGTGTTATTTATAGTTTTCGTGAGTCCATGATATTCATGCAAGAAATGAATTCTTGTAGAGGAGGACTTTTCAAACCTACCTTTTGAATTTCATTTTGACGGAAAAAAAGTGGACATTGGTAGCGAGGTTCACATATAAGGTAGTAGGCACAAATATTGAAGCTCGTTTCGGGCCTATTAGTTGCTGACACATTGTCACACTTTAGATTACATCCCCAAGTGACTCGGGAGTCAGATTAACATCTCGATGGATAGTGCCTCGTATTCATTAATGATTACTGGCCATCTTCAACAACTAAGCACTGAGTGCATGACATGAGTGAGTAAGTGATTATAATTTATCATATTTACAATATTTTGAATGATGAGTTGAAATTTATAGCATAAGAGTTTCAACATATTGAGATATTTATATGAATGGGTAATTTCAAATGTTGATATAAATTATACCCTTATTTATTGGAAGGGTAAAATTCAAATTTTAAAATTTTTTTGAAGGGAAATTTTAACTTTACACTTCTGGGAAGGGCTAGAACCCTTTGGAACGAATGTGAAGGGTTCAATTTTGAACATTGCTTAGGATGCTAAATTTCAACCTTAGGATGCCAATCTCCACTATTTTTGGACCCATAACGTCACAAAAACTCCGTGAAAACAAAGAGTTTGGAATTTGTAGGTTAGTAGAAATGTGAAAAAATTGGAGTTACCAATAAGAGTGATGGAATATCAATTGATATTAGTGATCAAGTAACATTTTTTTCCCAGGGGAAAATATCATTTCCTTGTTATTTCATTGAAATCAAAGGTAACTTAGTTACAACTTCAGCTATTTCTGAGCACATGGAATAGATACAGCTATGTTCATCATCAGCAGACAGATGACAATTGATCATCTTCACAGGAATACAGGACAAACCTTCAAAGGTAACACCTATAATCTAGGAATCTTGACTACAACCACATCACTAACCTTCAACAGACAGAGAATTCAATTCTAATACTAAAGTAGCTAATCCAAAGAATCAATAAACAAGAGAGATCAGTAATATGAGGGGATCACCCACCTCAATCATCCAAAGGATGTCAATAGCAACAACACATAAAAGACTCAAGTGCTAAGGGCTAGAAAAGCTGGAAAGTGTCTTGATCAGTACATTCACCATCAATGAATTCAGTAAACTGAAAATGGCCTGAGGCCAAGGTTAATGCTTCTTTGGATAAGCTATCAGCCTTAGTAATGTGTTCTCTGAATATGTGAACTGCTTTTAGCTGGATGAAGTAAGGTTAACATGATAGAGATGAAGTTGGTCCCTGATAGTGATCAAGTAACTAGCAAGTATTGGATGCATACCTAAACTAAAACTGTCATTGAGAGAAGGTACACATACCAATAATAATAATGTTGATAGTACATCAAGATAGGTGAGGCAAGCAAGCAATGCATGTAGCGGACGATGTAGGTACAATAATCAAAATAGTTTATTTAGTCAAACTTATTACCTTTCTTTTTTGCGTTGACTTAGCCACTTTCAATTCACTAACTCTAAAATAACTAATAAGTGTTGGCTAATAATGGGGACGACTCATGGTATTAAATTTCATGGGGTTGCAACATCACAAACTTGTGAGGCATAATACCACGAGTCATCACCATTGCTTGGCTGAACACTTGTTATCTTTTGTGAGATATAGTTCATGTAGACAGAGTTCTTGAAATTTGTCCTCATGGATAGTTGCTTTCTAATATAAGGTTTCTATAATAAAACACCTTAAAGAAGAAATCCATAACATTTGGCAGAATTTTGGCTAACCCCTGTTGTCGCTACAATTTGGAAAATATTGGGTTAGGTTTGAGTTTCTTTCTAACCTAGGGATTTTATAATGATCTTCAATGATCTTCTCTAAACCTCCCTTATGCATCGCATTTGGGTAGATTCGGATTAATAGCTTATTTGGGAACTGGTTTCTGAGATAAATCACATAAAAAAAATCAAACCAATTTGAATGCGAACCAAAATGTGATTGGTTCATCCACTAATTGTAATGCTCAGACTGGCCAGACTTCAGAATCCATATCAGCCAATAGGGGTCAAATGCGAGTTAGATGAAATTGTCAAATTGGTTCTGTCATTAGCTGATCAATGTAAATGCATGCAGAGTGAAGAAAACCCATGTTTGAAAGCTAATAAGGACGGATTAAAGTTGGTGAAGAATCAAGAAGTATAGACAAAGACCCTTTGGGTTGTTGGTTATGAAAGAACCCATTCTCCTATTATATTACCTCATCCAAAGAATCTGAATTAGATGGTCCATATTGTTGAGATTCTGATGAGGAATACTTTGTAGGCAAACCCTTGTTTGATGATGAGATGGAAAATGCATGCATTTATCCATTTCATGAAGAGTTGGATGTTATATTTGAAATCAATAATCATATTTTTGGGGGCCCCATATATGATTCATCTAGTGAAGCATCTAATGAGGAACCTAAATATTTGGAACCTATAGAGCAACCAAGCATCCACTCTACAGGATCTCTAGGAACTAACATCATTATCTCTATACTTGTTCAATTTCCTACAAAGTGTTGTAGCTTTCTTAGTGCTCCTCTGTGTTTGTCATTTAGGTTCAACTTAACAGTGAAATCAACAAGTCAAGGCAAATCTTTCTAGTACATCTCCTTGGTCTATTATAGTCCAAGCATTAGCATATTCAATGGCTTTCCCTCATGTTGGTAATCCATGTGTTTCCTCTATCCAGTGGACAACCCCCCTGTTGTATATGCTATCCATTCAATTTGATGCATAGCTCGGATACATATAGACATGGATGATATAAATTACATGAAGAAAAATCCAATCATCTATAAACCGAGTTAGATCAATTTTGGAAACCGAGTGGTTAATCGAGTCCATTCCAACATTGACAAACCCTTTATAATCATATAGGGGTGGGTGATTCATCTCATTCAAGTCAGCTTTCTAATTGTTGTAACAAAATCTTGGCGTGTATAAAGAGTGGGAACTATTTCTGAAGGTAAACCACTGCTCTATTCGAGTTGAGTAATCACATAGAACTGCTCCCTACTCCCTTGCAGCTCCGATGATGGGTGGGCTACGGTGAGCCAAGATAATGTTTCCCCTAGCTCTCATCTATCCTAATGTAATGTGGCAATCTAGGGCATCTAAAAATTTAGTTTGGAATACATAGCAAACATCACAGAGACATTATGAGACTTTGTTGCTGATCTATGGCTTGGAGCCGAATGTTCGCTCTTTTTTTTGGACAGTATTTATTTCTATGTTTGTGGACTGTTGGATATGACAGTTGGATGATATTTTCGTTACTATTCTGCTGACTATCTGGGCTGTTTTAGCTTGTCATTCTCATGGAACGAACTTGGTACCATGAAATCATTCTCTGTTTCTATTTTTGTGGATAGATGGGGTGATTTATCATCCGATGAATGGGTTTGGGCTGTTTTTATAGACTTTTGTTTTGTACGGGATCTGAACTATGGTTACAAATATGCATTGCATATCTACAAAATGTAATTTTGTCTCTCTATGGATGAAATAAAATTATGCTTTTTTTCTTTGGAAAAAACAAACAAACATCACAGCACTATATGAGCCATACCTTTCGATGAAATTTCCCTAGTGGCAGTAGGATTACGAGCATGTTGTTTACTTACTTACGAGCATATTGATCGATCCATGTTCTAAGACAACCCTCATTAACTAAATCTTCTAAGGCCAGAAGTCCAGGCTCCGGTTCCGCATGTTAAGGAACAGAATGACCAATAGGGTTGCTGATGGTAAACCCCAACCCTGGTTATTGGGAAACGGGTTTATGAAATTGAGGTGCCAGAGCAGCTAGCCAAAGTGAGCGGTTGATGGTATCAAATTATATAGCATAGGGTCCCCTCCCCCTTAATGAAAGTCAATATTGGACCGCTACTTTTTGAGATCAACAGAAAGGAGCAAACATCATAGCACACACAAAAAACCCTTGTCACGGCATGCCCAAAAAATGAGGTCATGATGCTTACCTGTTGAGCCATGAGCTCCAAATAGAAACCATGAACTCCAAAACGTGAACCGTGTGCTCCAAATTTGAACCGTGAGCTCCAATTCTCAATCGTGAGCTCCAATTCTGAACCCTGAGCTCCAATTCTCAACTGTGAGCTCCAATTATCAACCATGAGCTCCAATTATCAACCCTAAGCTCCACCGGAGCTACTCCAAAATTCACAAAAACCTCCAAATTGCATAGAACTGTCCAAAACAAGTCGCGGCAATGTCCAAATAGACTATTTATTTTTTATTATATATTATTATATATTATATGCATTTTATTTTTATTATATATTATTTTATATTATATGTATTTTATTTTTATTATATGTTATTTTATATTATATAAATTGCCATAATAGTATTTTTTCATTAGGTATAGTATTTTTAACTTAGCTATATGTATTTTTTAGTATATGTATTTTTAACTTAGGAATAGTATCTTTTATTATAATATGATGATGATGATGATGATGGTGATCTCACCTAATCCCTACAACGAAACCCCTGAAGATGAAGATGATGATGGCGATCTCAGGTAATCCCTACAATCTCACCTAATCATTATCGTTATGTTGATCATCATCGTCTTCATCATCATGATCATTATCATCATCGTCATCATCATTGTCGTCGTCATCTTCAACATCATGGTCTTCATTATCATGACCCTCATCATCATCATCATTGTCGTCGTCGTCTTCATGATGATGATGATGATGATGATGATGATGATGGCAATGATCACCATCATCACCATCATCATCATCATCGTCATCGTTATATTCATTATCATGACCCTCATCATCATCATCATCATCATCAACATCATCGTCATCATCATCGTCATCTTCATCATCATCGTCATCACCACCATCATCGTCATCCTCATAATGATGATGGTGATGGAAATGATGGCTGTGATGATGATGATGATGATGATGGAAATGTTGATGATCACCATCATCTTCGTCAACATCATCATCATCATAAGTAAAACTTAGTTTACTTCAAATATTAATTTTCGAAAAAAAATGCATAATACTGGCAAACCTAATTTCAATTAAAAAGTGATGAGAAGGAAATTGTTTGATATAGCCAATAAAATGAAAGGAAGTTTTTGTATCCTTGAAATACTTCTTATATCTAATAGATTCCTCGACTTCTAGAACTATGGGTACCAAATATAAGTTCAATAGAGAGATTCAAACCTAAGAGGAAGAAAAACATCCTAACTTGAATAAAGAACCTTCACATTAATGAGGGAAGAACCATCTACATAACGACACATCCCTATCTTGGATAAATGAAAATATAGCTTTGAAGGATGATTGAAAAGTTGAACATGTGAGCATGGTGATGATGATGTTGATGATGTTGATGATGATGATGATGATTATGATGATGATGGTGGTGATGTTGATGATGTTGTTGATGATGATGATGATGTTGATGACGATGATGACAATGATGATGATGATGATCCTGATGATGATGATTATGATTGTGATGATGATGATGATGATGATTATCATCATCATGAGGATGACAATGATAATGATGACAATGATGATGAAGATGATAATGATGATGACAATGATGATGATGATGATTATGATGTTGATTTCGATGATGACAATGATGATGATGATGATTATAATCATCATGAGGATGACGATGATAATGATGATGATGATGATGTTGATGATGATGATGAAGAAGATGATGATGATGTTGATGATGATGATGATGATTGTTCATGAAGACGATGACAATGATGATGTCGATGATGACAATGATGATGATGATGATGTTGATGATGATTATGATGCCGATGAAGACAATGACAATGATGATGTCAACGATGACAATGATGATGATGATGATCTTGATGATCATGATTATGATTATGATGATGATCATGATTATGATGATGATGATGATCTTGATGATGATGATGATGATTATCATCATCATGAGGATGACGATGATGATGAAGATGATGATGATGATGTTGATCATGATGTTGATGATGATGATGATGATTATGATGTTGATGAAGACGATGACAATGATGATGTCGACGATGACAATGATGATGAAGATGATATTGATGATCATGATTATGATTATGACGATGATCATGATTATGATGATGATGATGATCTTGATGATGATGATGATGATGATGATTATCATCATCATGAGGATGATGACGACGACGACGACGACGACGATGATGATGATGATGATGAAGATGATGATGTTGTTGATCGTGACAACGATGATGATGATGACGATGATCATGAGGATGAAGATGATGATGATGATGACGATGATGAAGATGATGATGATGGTGATGATGATGTTGATGATGATTATCATCATCATGAGGATGACGATGATAATGATGACGATGATGATGAAGATGATGATGATGGTGATGATGATGACGACGATGATGATGATGACGATGATCATGAGGATAACGATGATGATGATGATGACGATGATGATGAATATGATGATCACAGTGATGATGATGTTGATGATGAGTATCATCATCATGAGGATGACAGTGATGATGATGAAGATGATGTGCATGATGATGATGATCATGAAGACTATGATGATGAAGATGATGATGATGACGATTGCCTTATGATGATGACGATGAAGATGATGATGTGTGATGATGACGACGACGACGATGAAGATGATGATGTGTGATGATGACGACAATGATGATGAAGACCATGATGATGATGATGATGACGATGAAGATGATGATGATGAAGATGTTGATGATGATGATGATGATTGTGATGTTGATGTCGATGATGAAAATGATGAAGATGATGCACATGGTGATGATGATCATGAAGACAACGATGATGATGATTTCCTTATGATGATGACGACGACGACGATGAAGATGATGATGGGTGATGATGACGATGATGATGATGAAGACCATGATGATGATGATCATGACGATGAAGATGATGATGATGAAGATGTTGTTGTTGATGATGATGATTATGATGTTGATGTCGATGATGAAAATAATGATGACGACGACGATGATGATGATGATGATGATGATGAAGATGATGGTGATGGTGATGATGTTAGTAACTCTTTTTTTTAAATAAGTTAAAATAATAGTTCTAATTAAATATTTACCTTTCAATATATTTCATCGTCTTCTTCATCCATGTCAGAATATTCTTCATCCATGTCATCATCTGTATCATCAGATACATAGTCAACATTGTAAGGATTGGCCATATTATCACTGTCATCGTCATCAGTTACGCTCATCGTGTCATCGTCGGAATAATCTTCATCGGCATTGTCTGCTACATCATCTGATTCAACTATTTCTTGCACATCTTCTGTTGGATCATCATCGTCAGCTAACTCAAGTTGATCATGCTCTTCGTCATCATATTCTTCTTCCAGAGAACCCTCTTCATTACCATCATCTAGGTTATACTTTACCGTCCTTCCCCTTGGATCGAGTCTCACAACAAACGACTAGCCCACTTTATCTGGAACCTCTGAGTAAAATACTTGTTCACATTGGCTTGGAAGAACATAGGGCTCTGTTCCTGGCTCAAAAAACCTTGTGTTTACCATGGTAAATCCATTATCATGTTCAATAATAGTTCTATCAGGATCACGTTGATTCAATCGTAACCTATACCATTTGACAACGAATAGAGCTACCTTAAAGGATTTAAAGTCACACTGTATAATATCTTCCAAATACCCATAGTATAGATTTTCTAAGACTTTTGGATGTCTGTCAGTTCTAGATGAAACATTGGTAACCTCAAAGACAGCTGAAACCCCATAATCTGATGTTTTCTTTATTTCATCCAATTTTTTGATCTGATATCTACCTCCATTGCAGACCATAGCCTTATGGTGTTTTACCTACAATAAGAAATACACGAAAAGATTACACAACCATTTAGTCCTTATGCAACAATACATGGAAAATAAGAACATGTACGTCAAAAAATAGTTTGCAAAATAAAAGATTTAGAGGGATATTTGATTAATTATATGCTTGCCATTTTATCTTTTACACCATATGCCAAATCAATTTCCCTTTCTGCTAGATTGTTATCTCCATTGCGTTGTGATGCTTTTACCAATGAAGCCACACCTTCCCATGATATTCCATGACCCGATTGTGCGCATCGTTCAATCCATACCTTCATCCAGCCAAGATTGTTTGCGATGTATAAATGAATTGCATCCCATTCTCGACCAACTGTTTAATGACAATAACCATTAAAATGAAATAAAGGTGTAAATCTCATGAACAAATACGTATATGCTCTTAATCGAAGAAATTATGACTAGAAAATACAATTAGAATATGAAGGATATAATAAACATCCACTAGCTAATAATTACCTTTCAACTTCCTCAATCTACCTTTCCCCTTCAGTTGCTCCCCTTCAAATTTGTTATTGGAGTTTGGATCACTAATGTGATGTAAATTGAGCTTTGACGCTAAAATAGGAAGATATTCACTAACATACAACATGTTTTGGTATACCGTATATCCTTCCATCATAGAACCCTCTGCATGTGCTCGTTTTCTCACCAAACCCTTCATAAATTTCAAGTGCCTCTCAACCATCCACATGGACCTTGAGTGCACAGGTCCACACAACTCAATATCCTCAACTTGGTGTATGAGGTAGTTTTCCTATGCATTGAAAAATGCCGATGGTAGATGCTTCTTCATTTCACACATGAGACGAGGAATTTATCTCCTCCAATACTTTATATCTTCTTTATGGATTTCTTTATATGTCAACCATATACAAGTGATGCAAACAAATAATGATATTTAACAAAAATAAACATTACATTACAATATATGCTGAAATAGTGCACAAAAAAAACAAATATAAATTATTATATGGAAAATTAAAGAAACACTAAGCACATGTAAGTAATCGCTAGTTACCTCATGTATTTACCAAGATTATATATCACTTGTTTGACATTGTTGTCGAAGTTGTCCAAGAGAGAGAGAGAGGTAGAACATACTGTATCAATATACAAACCACGCCATTTATTAAACAAACAGTATACAAACAAGAAAAAATTATATGGACATAACAATAATAATTACCTTGATGAAGACATGCCAATAATGTGTTTTGACCCTCGCAAAATCACCTTTTTTAGTTATGATATTCTTCAAGTTTGCACAAAATCCAGTGGGAAATTTAATTTTCCGCATTACTTCTTTGACAACATTGCTTTGTTGCTCCGTAAACATCCATGGAATTGAGTTTATATTAACTTGTTCTCTGTTGGTATGAAATTGGATGACGTCTTTCATTGCATGGTTTCTTTCTTGAATGTCTTTGCACACTTTCACAACTTTATCTTTCTCCCTCCTTAGCTCTATTAGTCACCATAAGGTTTCAGTAACATTATTTCCAATATGCATTGTATCAAACAAATGAGCAATTTGTAGGTGCTCATAGTAGGGCAACCTGCTGAATTGAATAGGATAACTTTTCATTCCTCATGGAATACCATAATGCCTTCATGATCACGATGGACATCATGAATATTAGTTTATAATTAATAAATTACATCATAAATCAAATATGGCCACTACAGCAAACAACTCACAATAAAAATTAAAATACATAACAATTCATATACGATGATCCATACGTACCATGATGATGATTTCTATTGTATTGCATCTTCCAAAGGTGAGGTGTCATTCTTCGTGGTTTTAATGCAATCTCCTGCTTCCCATTGAAAATATTTCTTTCAATTATTCTATACCTATATTCTTAGAGAGGAAATTCCTATACTCATCAAACACGTCCTTTCTTAAGCTTTTTGAACGATGAGATTTTATCTTAGGACCACAAACTAGACATGCAAATTTACCCTTTGTATGAAGACCTACAATATTTAGATATGGAATATCTATGTCAAATATATTCATATATAAAATATTCTAACTACTCCATATCATTAAATGCAATTAAAGTGGAACTTAAAATTACAAACCACAAAATGAAGTTAACCCAGGGGCATCGTGTATTGTCCATACAACCATTGCATGGAATTGAAATTGCCTTTGTCGTATTGGTCTAGATATGTCATACGTAGTTATGCCATTCCATAACTTCAGTAGCTCATCTATAAGAGGTTCGATGTATACATTCATATCTTTGACTTGGAACTTACCTGATTCATAATTTGAAGTACATATAAAATATATCATTATGAGAACCATTAAGATATATAAACCATGCAGAAGAGTAAAATAATAGATATATATATGAAATTAAGATACATATTACGACAAATGAGATGCCAAAACTACATTATAAATAAAACAATTTTTGTCAAAAAAACCTGGAATAATCATCGACAACATTATGTGCTCCCTCTTTATTAACAACCATGGAGGAATGTTATTATTGATAAAAAAAATAGGCCACACCATGTAAATGGATTTCATCTGTGCAAATGGATTAACACCATCTGCTACCAAAAAAATCCTAAGATTACGTGGTTCTTCTTTAAAGTGAGGCCACTTTTCCTCCATATCTCTAAAAGTAGTACCATATGCAGGCATTCGGATAACATCATCTTGACTTCTGTTCCTGTCATGGTAATCCATAAATTGCGCTATGTTTTTGCACATGAATAGTCGTTGCAAACGTGGAATGACGGGAATATAACGAAGAACCTTCTGAGGCACCTTTTTTGTTACTTTATCTATATGATATCTACTTACATGAAATTTCAGACATTCTGTTGCAAATTCATGTTGATTATAATATATAACATGGTCATCGGGGCATGCATGAATTGCTTCATAATGCATTCCAATCTCTTTCATGTTGAAAGATAAATCTCAATATGTGCGAGGTAAAATATTTGATGGTGGTAACAAAAATTCAGCTATCAAGCTACAAAAAAATAGAAAAAATTATTAATGTAATAAATAAATAATATTAACGAAACACACTTCATCCGTACAATGATCAATAATGAGTTAACAATACAATTATTAGAGGAATACAAATAAACTTTATCACGATCCTATATATGTGATGGATTATTTTAGATACCTTAGCATCCGTGTGATTGCAATGTTTGAAAGACCAGTCATAACCTTCAAGTTCATTATCAACAGTATAGTAGAGCGAAGATTTGTTTTGGAGCCTTCATAAAGGGGTTCATATGACTTATCGAGAAGAGGTATATCATGAACGTCATCAAAGTCATCATCATTTTCATTATCAACATCATCATCATCATCCATTCTAATGTTAAATGAACCATGGATCAATGTATTTGTACCATCATCTTCAATTACATCATTGGCATGATCATCTTGTTCAATATGATCATTCACTTGTTCTCTATTAAACATACACACTCCATGATCCTGATCCTGAACTTGTTCTGAAAGCACTTCCTCTAGACGATATGTTGTAGGGTGTCTTTCCTTTAATATAAATACATGGAAACATCAATAGATATACATTAATATATGAAAAAAAAAATACATGCAATTACCGAAAAAAATGAATATAATAAACTTTATAATGCTAAACCTACAAATGGATGATATTCGTTCCCCCCCTCAGCGTGTCCATGTTCCCTGCAATGTTTTGTGGCTATTGAGATCAATATTCTTCTCCTCTTAAATCCCCTGCATTGATTACATGGACAATAACATTTTCCATCACCCCTTCATTTCACTGCATCCCATAGTCTAGCAAGCAATTGTTGGTTGTCTTCGTTTGGATTTGGAATATGTAATCTATTTGACATTTTGTCACAAAATTCATTAATGAATATAACCAGTTGTCTTAAAAAATCAAGTTCCATGCATCAACATTTTTTCAAATGGAGAGAAGCCGAAGAATAAAAAATTCCCAGCAAAATGTCTATCGATGAAAAAAAAATTCCCACAACAGCTCGTTGAAGAATAAAACAATTCCTAAAACCGTCCGTCAAGGAACAAATAATTTTCGTAAATCGTTCGTCGCTTCTATAAAAAACATGTCAAAATGTTTAAAAAAATTTATATTTATAATGGACATGCGTCAGATATTCGACACCTTGAACATAGTTACCATTGAAAATATGAGACCATAAATTTAAAATCATGTAAACCTTACAATTTAAAAAAAAAAACCTACATATAGTGTATGTTATCCGACACCCAACCGTCGAAGATCCGGCACTGAAGGGTCGGATCTCCGACGCCAGTGTGTCGGATATCCGACCCCAGTGTGTTGGATATCCAATGGTTGGGTGTCGGATATCCGATGGATATATAAATATTTTTTGATCGACATTCTTTTCAGTTATTGCTATCCGACACATCCGTGCGAAATGTCGGATGACGTCGGATTTCAGGTTCAAATCCTGTTGTGAATGAATGTGTATGCTTCCACTGTAGATTGCATTAGGTATATATATATATATATACGTTATGTTCAATGCATTTAAATTTAATTATCATGTTCATGGGGCTAGTTTTCCCGGATTAGATAGTGACATAGTCATGTCCTCTCTCTGGTAGAAGGGTGGGGATGTGACACATGATAACTCGAAAGCTATGTAAATATCATGTTGTAAATATAATAAAACAGTTCAAGATGGTTGTGTAAAAGACAATAGAGGGGAAATGATTCCACTAGAGGGTACGAGAAAAGGGGTGCATATGGTATATTAAATAGTCTATTTGCAAGTGTCAACCTTAGAACTCATCCATTTGCTTCCATGTCGTTAAATGAACCAATCACTTCATTTTGACTACTAAATTCAATCATTGAACGTACATGTGAGGTTAGTGGTAAAATTATTCTCATGTAATTATGGAAGCATGGGATGAATGTACTTCTATGACCATTTTAAGAGTCCTTTATTCTATTGTTATAAGTTATATCAGTTGTCTTTTCACCATCCTTTCATTTCCTTTGGGTTCTATCACCCTTTTCTCTCATTTATATTTTACTCTACATAGAGTTTTTATTCTTGTTGTTCATTCCATTGCCACTACCATTACCATACTAAAAAATAACCAAAAAATTGAATTGTGAATAGAGAATCATAGACATTACAGAAATTAGATGGTTGTAGGTGAGAATAGAGGGAACCTTTACCCATTATGTTTTCTACTTTTGAATGCTTGAGAAGACATGGATCGATGTTATAGGAGGTTCTCCAACAAAATACAACTGATTGGATTCTTTCTACACACATTGCTAAGCATTGTAAGGGTTGGATTTCCTGAGAGAACCATGGAGCAGTAAAGAGAAATTCCTTCCTTGTGTTGTGTTGGGAAATACAAAGAGGCTCTATGGATAGGATGGTTGAGTGAGATCCCTGTGAATGATCAGAGGTGAGAAGTTTGGCAAAGCATGAAATAAAATGGGTTGTGGGATGAGAGAGAGAATCTTGTGGGTGTTTTATTTGTTCTAGTGGCCTCATTCCCCTGACTTGGGGGTGGTATTTGCAACATATACCTACGGTTGTGTGGAAAATTTCTCTTACAAAGCCAATTGCTTAGATATTCTTTGTTAAAATATATGTATGCTCTTGTATATGAATGTGGAACGTGTACATTTTATTCATATGATAAATATTCTTATTTAGGCATGAAGTATGCATGGACATAGTTTTATTTCCATGTGTTTTACACTCATGCATTTGCACATACAATTTTAATTACGAATTCATATTATGGTCCATGGAGTGAAATTTACAAGCTTGAAATTTATAAATACCCCCTCCCATGGCCAAAATTATGGATGGGAACATGACATTTTTCTTCTACTTCTATCTCATCTAGTGAAATTCTCGTTCCTAGTAAGAAAAAATATAAAATAAATAGAAAGAGTAAGAATACAAAGAAAATGTATAGACAAGAGGAAATCCTCTAGCCATTGCAATTCAAACTAGAGACAAGTCACTAGTGACTGCAAGTCTTACTATACACAAGAAGCTAACCACTTCAATTCATGCTAGGGGAAAGAAACCAACCACTGCAAGTTTTTATAGCGAAAATAACTAGCTAATGCAAGTCATGCTAGGAGTTTTGACATTGTTGAAAAACCTATACCAAAAGGATGCAAGACCAAGTTCCTTTATAGGATCTGTAAGGGAGATCACCTTACACAATTGTGCCTTACTATTCCACAGGTAAAAAGAGTGTGGTACATGTCTCAAGGAACTTATGCTTTTAAGCAAGGTATGCTTTCCCAGTAGCCCATTTAACCCTTGGTTGATGAAGTGGTTGTGTTGATGCAATTTTCAATTGATCCCACTCCTCCATTGGAGAGGGTTAGCATTGAAGTGGTTGGACCAAGGCAATCTTTGATCAATACCTCTCTTTATTTGAAGAGTAATGTGACTATCGCTCCAGTTTTATTTACTTTCAATTCAAAACCTTCTAGAGAAGGGATAATTCATTTCACTTTGAGTGTGCTCCCTCCAAGATCCAAGATCATTTTTTATTAGAATAGTCTAATCAAGCCTCAAATTTATTGTCTTACAACATTCCAAATGAGGGTTGAAGATAATTCATGCACAATTCATTGATTTGTTGTAGATGAATGAGCCTCTGTTAATATTTTATGAAGAATTGGTTTGTCACACCCTTGTGCTAGTTATCAATCAATTGATAGCTTTTGATAGAAAACCTAGTGAACCCTTGGGAAGTATTCCTTAGTTTCATATTACATTAGGTGGGAATACTATCTTAGTATATTTTAGGCCCACTGGATTTCAATATGCTCCTTCAGATTGATTAGGAATATGTTATGCATGTCATGGTATCTGCATTCTTTCACGTAATGCATTTTCGTCAAATTCGAAGCATTGTCACTATTAATCACCTTGAATTTATTGATCCTTCTCTTAATCCATCTTTAGATCGTGTGTGCGCTTTATCTATTTCTAGTGAATTTCAGTAAACACTACCCTACCACTAGTGAATAATGTGGCCTCATATCCCATGTGTTCAATTTTTGTTGACAATGAGCCTCTACGTTCATTCTTTCCTTCTTGGGAAATGGTTTTGACAATTGACCTAGTGATTTGTTCATTGGGGGTATTGGAGCATATTCTCCCCCTATTGGTCCAAGTAAATGTCATGTCTAGGAATAAGTTGTAATACATGACTTCCCCTATGCTAGGACTAAATATTTTAAATGTGTGTGCGTGTGTATACAAAACCAAAGACATACCACCTCCAAGTTTAAATTGACTACATTGTAAATTTAACGCATTTATGTAAATATATATCAAATTTTAATTTCAAATTCCATTGAATTCAAATTTAAACGATTTCAAACTCCACAAATTTGGATGCCCAGACAATTTCAAAAACTAGGTGATCAACTTTAAAAATAACTAAAACATGAACTAAACATTATTATTAAATTAAGGTAATAATCATGTTCAATATTAATAGAGATAATCTATGATTTAGTATATTACTCGATCATTTCATATACTTTCAAATCACTACAAGTGAATTTATCTATGATATAGAATATTCAATCTCTTTATACTTCCAAAATATTAGATGCATATTCTTAAAAATGGATATATAGTTTTGTGGGAAACGTATTATATTTTGATTGTTCTTGGGTAAATTGCAACATTAGAGAGAAATTCCCCAAGCCTATTGGGTAATCTCATCCAAGCCAAATTAAAGCTTCCACAAGATTATCAATTCCACACATTGAACAAGAAGTAAAGTCAACCATTCACTTTGCTTTGCTCTCTTTTTTGGCATGGGGTTTACATTGTCAAAGGAAAATCCTTGAAGTTGAATGGGTAACCTTTTTTTTCCATGGAAAAAAATCGTAAATATATTTATTCACATTCAGCATATGGCATAAAAATCCATTATCTCAAATACCCAACCTTAAAGCTGGTAATTACAGTAATAATAATACTCCATAAGGTGCTCATTAAAAGCAAATATACTGTTCAAAGGCCTATAATCCATAACAAAAAATAGGACATAAAAATATTCATATAAAATATGTACTTCATCACCAGAAAACTGCTCAAAAAAAGTATCAAAATTGTCCACATCATCATCATCCATAAGCTTATTCACTTGTCCAAAACTATTCATTCAACTAATCTAGAAACAGACATCAACCTAGTTGTCTCTGAAATTGCCAAAACATGGATATGATCCATTATCCAAAAAAACTTTTAGAAAGGTATCCTTCAATAAAAAGGCCATACTAGCATATAAACCTTAATGTTGATCGAAGGCCTAAAAACATATCAAAAAGTCAAACTGTTCACATAACTACTCAGTATCCCAAGATAATGTCATCATATAAAAGCTCAAAACAGTCAGAACTAAGCACACTAAAACCAAACTGAGAAGGAAAGAAAATTAGCACACCCAAGACCCAAAGAAACTATCAATATCTTAGAAAACCTGAAAGGTTTCCACAACTTCATCTGCATGATGTTCCAAAGTTGACCAAGATCCTTCCAATATCCTTCCTCCATCCTTTGCCAAAACATCTATAGAAAAATTTCTTTCCCGATAGATATGTTTGAAGAAAACAGAGTCGAAAGAATCAGTAAGTCTATTTACATCCTGAAGAATCATGGCTAACTCTATATTCATTAATCGGTACTTACCAGATGCCCAATTAATAGCTAACTGGGAATCACTGAAAACCTGAATTTTAACCAATGAGTTCCTCCTAGCCAGATAGAGAAGTAGCTTGAGGGCACATAATTCTACAAAATTATTAGTACCCAATCCTAATCCAGCCTTAAAAGAGAAAAAATGTACATAAGATAAAAACAACATACCTCCAGCGTCGCACAGTTTTGGATCCCCTACTGCAGATCCATCAAAATAACCCCAAGCAAAGGTTATATCAATAGATTCCATAGAGATACTTCTAATAGAAACCACAGAACTATTATGCGGCAAAGCCTTCAACATACCCAGACTATAGTTGGATACCTGTTCTGGTGTCATTAAAAAATCCTCAAATCAAGACATGTTTCTGGCCTTCCAAATGAACCATAAGACTAAAATAGGCAATGATTTAAATCCTGCAACCTCCATGTTTAAACACCAATGTTTAAAACATTCTGACGCATATGCACCACTCCAAAGGTTATTGAGGTTTAATTTATCTGTAATAAGTAACCAAACAGTCTGATTAAATGGGAAATACACACCAATATGAAAATTGGATTCACAATCCTCCTTACACAAGTAACACCTACCTGGTCCTTCTCTACCTTTCATACTAAGAACATCCCATGTTAATGCTTTACCAAATAAGATAAACCAGCTAAATATTTTTTTTTAAGTGGGCATTTCAATTTCCATAAAACTTTCCACCACCAGATATGTTCCACTTCCCAGTTCATAAGCTATGCATAACCTTCTTTAGGTCTATACTTATAACCAGATTTGGATAAATTCCAAACCAAAGTATCATCCTCATTTGAAAGCCTTGCATGAATAGATTTTAGAATGGATAAATAACCATTCCACACATCAATCTCCTGAGGATCAGTAAATCCTATAAAATCTGCATTGAACCATTGCTAAGCCATCAATGTTGTCAATCCATGAAGACCAATGTCAGATAAAACAAAAAAACCTGCCAAATTCAACTTTTCAATCATGGAAGAAGGTAAAGAATGTCTCCATTTACATCCTATCCATGGATCTACTCAAATACGAACAACATTCCCATTTCCAATTTTCCAAACCAAGAAATTCCCAACAATATCAAAATCCCAAACAATAGCTTTCCAACAAATTGATATGCATTTTTTCTTTTTAACAGGAGATCTAATCCAATCCAAAATATTCAATGGGTGAATATATTTTTGCATAGCAATGTTGACCCAAAGGCCGAAACCATGAATAATATTCCAGACATTTTTAGCTGCAAGGGCTTTAGCAAATACACCAGGTACTTTCAATCCCCATCCACCCAAAGATTTTGGGTTTGCCAGAATCTTCCAAGATATCCAGCGCAAACCATAGTACTTCTGATTACCGAACCAAAGGAATTTAAAACAGAGCTTTCTAATTTTCTCAATAATCCCCATTGGAATCCAAAAGTGCATCCAATAGAATGGAATGGCCTCTAATACTGCTTTAATCAGTATCAACCTACCCCCCTGAGATAACCACCAAAGGCTCCAATTGTTTATCCTCTTTTCCACCTAAATGATCAGCCAATCCCAGTCCTTTAAAAGGTATATGCAAGGTTTGAGATAAAAACCAAGGTACTTCATACCATTTTCAATTCTATTAACAAAAAATGAAAAAATATTCTGTAATGTAATAACCTCTGAATCTTCCATACAAGAATAATATAAAGAAGATTTATCATTATTAATTTTCATCCCAGATGCCTTATAGAAGATCAGTAAAATCTCATATAAAGTAGACAGATATTGTTCAGATCCATCATTGACCATTACAACATCATCCACAAAAAGTACATGAGTTAATACAATATCATTTCCAAAAGATAAACCATGATAGTTCCCACAGTCTTTGGCATAAAGAAGAGCCCTTCCTAACCCTTCAACCACAATAAGGAATAGTAAAGGTGCCAAAGGATAGCCTTGTCTAAGTCCTCTGCCAGATTTGAAGAAAGAAGTTGCTACTCCATTAATAAGCAAGGAAAAGGAAACAGAGGAAAGACTGCTCATAACCCAAGTAATGAAATTCCCAGCAAAACCCATTTTGGAAAGTATAACCCGGAGATAGGTCCAACTTACCTGATCATATGCTTTAGATAAGTCAATTTTTAGCATAACATCCTTTATACATTTTCTATGCATGGTATGCATACCTTCCTGTATGACCCCAACTGCATCATGAATCTACCTGCCTAGCAAAAACCCAAACTGTTCACCAGATATGCATCTACCCAACACAGTTTTGATCCTAATAGAGATAAGCTTTCCAATAATTTTGTAAACAAAATTACACAGAGATATAGGTCTAAAATCCTCAAAGGATAAAGGATGATCAATCTTAGGGATGAGAGCAAGAAAAGTTGAATTGAAGATCGCAGGTATTTTACCACTAACCCTAGAAAGTTCAATAACTCTCAGAAGATCCTCACCCAGAACATCAAAAAGACATCTATAAACCTTAACAGGGATCCCATCAGGTCCCGAGCTCTTATCATTTTTACTAATGGAAAGGATATACTTAATATCAAGCAATGTAATTGGCTTCATAAGGTCAAAGTTATCATCCAAAGAAACAGTAGTAGGAAAATAACCTGCACTAAGCACAATTTCAGGCAGATGAAGATCATCTTCTTCCTTGAACAAAGACTCGAAATGCTGAATCCCAACCTTCACAATAGCCTCATATCCTTCTATCAGATTACCAGAATCATCATGAATTTTCCAAATGGAATTTACATTTTTCCTGTGAGCAGCAGATTTGTGGAAAAATGGAGTATTGTCATCTCCACAAACAAGCCATAAAACCCTACTCTTCTGTCGAGCTTCTTTTTCCCGATCACAAAGAATAGTTCTATTACATGATTCAAGCTCAATCATAGATAATTTTTCCATCTCCAAATTAAAACCAATACCCATACTGTCAATATAACTCTTCAATTCTCTTTCCATATCGACAAGATCCTTAATATCCTGAGCCTTTTTCTTCACCGACCAGACAATGGAAACATCTTTTAATTTTTTAAGGTTGGAAACAAACTGGGAAGTAGGTGATACCTCAGTCAATGCATCAAATACCTTCCACGAAGCTTTCAATAAATCAACCAACTCAGTATTTTCTAACCAACAGGCATTGAACTTAAAAGGACAATGCACCTTGGGAGAACAAGGTAAAATATGTAAGAAAACAGGTTGATGGTCTGAGTCTCCTCCACACCCAATCCACTGTTTTAGAAGAAAATCCTTGTCCAAAAAATCAGCCGATAAGAGTAATCTATCTAACCTTCTGCTTATACTCTCAGATCCAATTCAGCGATTAGACCAAGTTGGTCTTGAATCCAAAGGGGTAATATCAATGAGACCAAGTCCCTCAAAAAGGTGAGTAAAGAAATCAGTTAATACATCCACTCTTTCCTTAACACCCTAAATTTCAAAATGGCCCAAAGAGAAGTTCAGATCCCTGCCAACTACCAAATTAGGATAATTGAAACAATCAATAACCGAAAGATTATTCCATAAAACTTCCTGGTCTTTATAAGGCCCATAGAGATTTATAAAACATAAATCCAATTGCAACTCAATAGAGTGCAAAACAGCACAAAGACCTGAAGACATAGCCCAAGCATTATGTAACAGAAATTTATGAGACATGGATCCCAATAGAAATCCCCCATATCTACCTTTAGCATCTACAGAAATGAACTGTCAATCCTTCAACATTGATTCCATTTCCTTCACCAACACACTACCATCAAACATAGTTTCTTGCAGGAATATAACATCCAAAGATTGCTCATCAATCAATCTTTTCACCGCTAGTTTTTTGGGTAGACTAGACAAACCCCTAACATTAAGGGTCATAAGGATCATGAGGGAAACACTGTAGAGGCATTCACTGCTCTAAGTGCCTCAGATCCAACCATCACATCAGAGTAAGAATTCACACAGATTCCCAAATTACCCTTAACAGAAAGTTGTAACCCATCTGGATCCCAATCTGATCCTAAACCTTCTTTATTAAATTTCAAACATGAGCGCAAATAATAACCCTTGGATGCAACAGGATATATTTTAGGAGGAGAAACAAACCCAAGATCCCTTAGACCTTCAGACTGAACATAATTTTGATCAGAAGCCACAGAATCTATGTCATCCTGATTTCTCCCCAAACCCTCAGGATCAGATAAAGAAATAATACTTAAAGGTTTGAGAGATAATAAGGAGGATTCAGAGGCTAAAACAATATCTTCTAAAGGATTGGGTATAATATTCAATTCCTCCGAATCAACATCTGATGTCAAACCCTCCTTTTGCAAACCCAAAAGAGGTTCATTAAATTTCTCCACAATAAAAAAGTTTCATTTGTGCGAGAAATTTGATCGAATAATTAATGCTTCAAAATTTTCACTAAGTGAAATAAGTTTACTAAAGTTGAAATTGGCACTGGCACGAATAAGGTTGCCTATCCGAATTGGTGGTTTCGTCTTTGACAATGCAATTTATAAAAAATAAAGCAATGTGAATGCTTGACTTTGCTTCTTGGCGAGTGGGAAAAAATAAATAAGCAAAGTGAATGATGGACTTGCTTCTTTTTCGAGTGGGCAATATCGACAAGCTTATGGTATTTTTTATTTGGCCCAGATAAGATTACACAATAGGTTGGGAGGATTTCTCTTTAATGCTACAATTTCTCGAAAGATAATCAAAAGATAAAAATGTTACTAATAAAACTATACATCAATTTTTAACAATATGCCCAAAAATAATCAAAAGATAAATGTGTTACCAACAAAACTATATTGTCTATTTTTAAGAATTATGTGTCTAATTTTTTGAAAATATAAAGATATTGAATACTTTATATCAATGAGAAATTCATTTGTAGTGTTTTGAAATTAAGTGGTGATCGAACATTTTGCTAAATAAGTGTTGCGTGGCCGTGAATATTTGTTGATATTGGTAGGTATGTTGCCACTTTGCTACAGGAATTATGGTTATGAGAAATTTGCATTTCAAACAATTTTGACTACGTTGGAACTACAACAATTGTCATGTACAATTATCCAAAGCTGACTCCACAAGCTTCTCAGGAATATGTCTGTTGCTACTTCTTCCCACACCTATAAACACATAAAAGATAATCACCAAAGCTGAACAATATTATTCAAAATTAGTGCCCAAATAAACATTGGAATTTGGAATAGACATTATGGAGGTTTGATTCTTGATTTTTAACATTAACAAAACACTATCACCTGTCCATATGAGAATGCAGGTTTAGGTGTCGGCATCCCACCAAAGTATTTTCCTGTCAAAGATTACAGGAGGGGGGAAACTACCTGTGGTAAGCATTGAGGAAGACGCTACTCCATGGATGTTCTCCTGTAAACACCCCAAAACACAATCTTTTAGATTGGAGAGAGGGGATGCCAAATACGGGAAGATGTTTTCAAGAACTATAATTCTCTGTATATTGTATCAAAAACCAAGATTGAGAGTTCATGTATTCTTGTTTCACATCGAATCGTCATCGAAATCAGGATCTATTATAATTTGAGCAAAAGACAATTTCATGCACCATATTCGCGTCATGGTAGATCTCATTACAATCATTAATTTGAGGAGTAGTTCAAACTTTAAAAAAGTCTGCACTAAAATCGAAATTGATGTCGAATACAATGATAGGTGTGACATTGACCATGAAATTTTGATGACAAGAGTAAGCACGCACAATATGGTTCTCTTCCACACTAATATAAATATAAGCACTGAATTGCATGCAAAATTTGCATGGCTTAAACGTGGGTTTCGGTTAAGTCCCATAATTTGCAAGACAATGCATAGTCTAAACGTGTTGTAGTTTTCTGTGGATACATGGTGCATGGCGTCAACGTGGAATATTTTTATTTTCGAAGCGCTTAGAGTGAAATATTTTATTATTTTTTTCTAGTGGGATATTAGAGCATGGTCTACATTAATAATTACATTGAAATAAGTAGAATTTAGCAAATGTTACACAATAAAGAAAATAACTTTGATTCATGCCATTTGGTTTTTACCATCAATGAAAATTAACCATTCTTTTGCCACACACATGGATAGCACATATGCCTCTTTACTGTCACCTGGATAGTACTAAGTCCTCGGTCTCTGCACAATACTCATTCTTGCGATTCATACTCACTAAATCATGCTTTGGTTATCCATTGAACCTGCCTTTGAAAGCTTCCTACATATGTTTTAATAGCATCATGATTGCCACCATTCTTATCATTGTTATTGTTATTACTATGCATTCTATGGCAAAGACCATTTTGCATGCTATCCATTTCTAAGGTCGATCGAGGCATAACGAAAATCCTCCTATAGGAAAGTCAAGGTGTTTGAAATTATTTCAGGAGACGAGTAGATGTTTGCAATCGAATCCCGTGTTAGTTTTTGTGCTCATTTCCATTGTTGGTTATTTCTTCTTGGAAACTAATAGCGTTGTTGGTTTTTCCTTCGAAGCTATGAGGGTATATAACAACATTTCCTTGAAGCATAAGACCTCAATTGTCTATGGCACCTTAGTGGGAACACTAAAACGATCACATACCTTAGCGGTAAATAACTCAAGTATGTCAACATACTTTTATTATGAGCATTTATAGAACAAATAAAATTTATAGAATATAAATAATTGAATTTGATCGATGAGAAAACAATATGTATTTTTCATCATCCCCTGAGGTCGACTGGTGAGTATTGCAGGTGGTTCCAGAAAGGGGTAATACAATGACAACCTACCATGTTAACTTTATGACTGAAGCAAACTATTTTTTTTAACTGTGGAAAGAACGATATCATCATGTCTGGCATGTTTGGAAAATTCATTCCCCTCTGCTAGTTTTTGCATATATATTTTGTGTTTGTTGGTGTATGCTAATTTTTCCAATGTCCCTCCTTCCTCGTCCAGCCTTACCACAGGGAATGAGCATTTCACTACATGCATCTAGGGTTTCAATGGGTGTTAGATTTGTATGCCGCTTGGATTCCCTATGTCTATACGTGTAGGTGGAAGGAGTGGGATATATTACACAACGACTCTCTCTACCTAACATTTTCTTTTCTGAGCTTTCCTGCCTTCATGGATCTATGTTACCCGTTCAACACATTCCTCCAGTGCATGTCATGTACACCAATCATTGTGTTTCAGTCCTAAGCTTGGAGGCCCATAACGATGATTTTGATTCTCTACATGGTAACGGTTGGATGGATGCATTCTCTACAATATATGGATGGAAACATTGGTATCTTTGAAGCGTTCCAACTGCTACATAACCACTAGGGTTAGGTTTTTAGTTGCATTCCATCATGTCCACTGTTTTCATACTTTTCTCTTTGTAGGATGCGTGTCTACAACCCTCACAACTATGCATCGTGGAGATATGGAATTATTATGCTTTCATTGCCTAGTCAAACAGTCTTATCACCAATATCTGTTATGTTCCATGGATTCCTTATCCTTCTAGATTACAAGAGGTAGCTTAGGTCTTTTCCTCAAGTTCCAAGTGTTGTGGCTTGACCCTACGTCCACCCTCGGCTACAATTCTTCATTGTAGCTAAATGAGATGTTAATTAGATCAATTCACATCCTTGAGGATCTAATTACATGGTAATAACAATAGAATATTGCTTTGTGTTAATCTTGATATGTATTTCCATTTGTCTTCTAGACGCACTTGCTTCCGCCCTATAGTGTAATTGGCATAGATCCTGCCTTTTACTCCATTGTAGGCATCTCAGAGATGAAATGTACACAAGGTATATTGAGTTTAAAAATTCCCTAACCTAATGTTGAATTTAAATAACATTTTGGATGGAGTTAAATATACCTGTTTTTGTGAAAGCACCACTGAAGTTCGATTTGTACATGAGGGAACTTGCCAACAGTGAGGAAAATAATTTGTGCATTAGTAAAGAAAGATTAATTTGATTATGAATAGTTGTAAAGAAAGGTGTTAGAAATAACAAAATATATATCAAAAGAAGGAAACACGGAAGGTTTTATCCAGCTGAGGTTTTTATCAAGCATAGGAAATTTAGGCATCTTCCCTCAGGGAAGCAACCTATCTGATTGAATTTTAACTAGAAACAACCATATTAATAAGATTAACATGTTCGAAATACGTCGAAAGGAATATATTTGACACATTGATAATGTTTGATAATGTTTGTTTCTTAAAATTGTTTTTTGCTAATATGTTAAAGTTGTTATTGTCTATCGATGTTCACTAATTGTTCTCATGATGCTACCTTCCAAATGGAAATTTTATTGGGCCGTGCATGCTTTCACTGCAATGAAGTTAGACTTATGAGATTAAGAGATGGAGTCTTTGGAGTACAAATACACATTGTTCATTTAAATTTGATTTAATAGTTGTATCACAATTACAGATAACCAATAGTTATCTAATATATTATGATTAGAGATGAAGTTAAGCTAATAGTTGCATCTAATAGTTAAGCTAATCATTGCATCTAATAGTCAAGCTAATAGTTATCTAATATAACTGTGATTAGAGTTGAAGTTAAACTAATAGTTGTATCTATTAGTTAATTATGTCGATAGGCATATATATCTTAGAATTTTGGGGTGGACTACCATCTATGCTTTTTCATATATGTGTTATATTTTTATCAATTTAGAAAATATTATCTTAGGATCTTATCTGAGAGAATAGCATGCACATCAATCAATCAAAAGAGACAATAGACACAAAGATTTTCCTCGGAGAAACCATAAAGGAGAAAACCCCACAACTTCCTTAGAGACAGAATAAGCACTAATGGCAGTAGTAAAACCCAAATACAGTGAGATGATCTCCATCAAATTTTCTCTCTCTTATCCCATCTCCTTCTCTCTCACTCGTGCGCTACAACTGAGTGTAAGTGACTTTGTGATAAATAGAGAGGCTCACTCTCTATTTATACTAGTTTCTGACTTGACAATAACTTACAAGGGTCGACTTCTCTAGGAGAGTCTAATAACCCTAGTGCCCCACAACTATGGGGACATTAACCCCTGATAAACAAGGAGGGTTAACCTCTATGGATTTACATGACTTGTTTACATTATTGATTCTCCTGATAGGAACATCAGGGACTAATCAAATACAATATATGAAATACATAAGTGAATACATTTTGAAGTTACATATACATGAACACTCCCTCTTAACTAGGAAGGTATTCTCTTGACACAATTCATCAGCACAAGTCTTCTTCTCTAGATCAAGTCTAGATCATCAACGTTGGATCATCACTGAATCATCATTGGATCATCATCAAAACTGGATCATCATTGGATCATCATCAAAGTTGGATCATCACTGGATCATCATCGAAATTGGATCATCACTGGATCATCATCAAAGCTGGATCATCACTGGATCATCATCAAAGCTAGATCATCACTGGATCATCATCAAAGCTAGATCATCACTGGATCATCATCATCACTACTTCTGCTATCTCAATGAACTGGTGCTATCTCTCAATTCTTATCATCATAAGAAGTTCTAAAGAGTCATCCCTTTTTCATGTTGGTTGTAGGCCTAGCCTCCATGTAGGTCTTCATCTTCTTCAGCACTTATATTTGACCCAGTCAAAAAGGCCCGCCCAGCACTTACATCTGACCATGGAAGGAACACATCCACCACCATGTCAGAAAGGCACGCCCAACACTCACATCTGACCATGGGAGGAACACATCCACCACCATGTCAGAAAGGCCCAGCACTCACATATAACCATGGGAGGAACACATCCACCACCATGTCAGAAAGGCTCGACACTCACATTCGACCATGGGAGGAACACATCCACCACCATGTCAAAAAGGCTCAGCACTTATATTCACCAACATGGTAGGACACACCTACTAGCATCTGTGAAAAGGCTCCAGCACTTACATCCACTGGCATGGTAGGACACACCTACTACCATCCATGGAAAGGCCCCAACACTTACATCTACTAGCATGGGAGGACACACCTACTACCATCCATAGAAAGGCCCCAGCACTTACATCCACCAGCATGATAGGACACACCTACTATCATTTGTGGAAAATCCATGCACTTACATCCACTGGCATGATAGGACAAACCTACTATGATCCATGGAAAGGCTCTGCACTTACATCCGATGGAATGATAGGACACACCTACTATCATCCAGGGAAAGTCTCTACACTTACATCTACTGGTATGATAGGACACACCTACTATCATCCAGGGAAAGGCTCTACACTTACATCCGCTGGCATGATAGGACACACCTACTATTATCCAAGGAAAGGCTCAGCACTTATATCTGACCATGGGAGGAATCAATCCTACCACCATGTTAGAAAGGCACAACACTTATATCTGACCATGGGAGGAACCAATCCTACCACCATTTCAGAAGGGCTCACGGACTCATCACCTCCTCTTGGAAGGAACCTCAATCTGGAGAACACCAAGCTTATCCCTAAAGTAGTCAAACTTCACTTTGGCCAATTCCTTAGTCAACACATTGGCTATTTTCTTGTCTGTCGCAACATACTGGAGCTTCACCGCTCTTCTCTGCACCATATCCCTGATATAGTGATATTTGATCTCAATATGCTTCAACTTTTCATGGAACACTGGTTTCTTTGACAACTTCACACAACTTTGGTTGTCGCAATATATACAAGTATCATCCAACTGGAGATCAAATAAATCAGATAGTAGCTTTCTCAGCCACACTGCCTCACAACTAGTCGAACAAGCCACGACATACTCTGCTTCAACTGTACTCAGTGCCACGTATTACTGCTTCCTACTAAATCAAGAGATCACACATGATCCCATACTGAAGGAGCACCCCGAAGTGCTATTCCTAGTGATGGCACTTCCTGCCCAATCTGAATCAACATAACCCTCCAGGTTAATATTCTGATTCGCCTCACACTTGAGCCCATAATCAACTATACCTTTTAGGTACCTCAGAATATGCTTTGTAGCAATCAGGTGAACTTGTCTCAGATCCATTAGGAACTAGCTCAATGTGTTCACAGCAAAGAAAATATCCGATCTCGTATTCGTTAGGTACATCAAGGACCCAATCATCTGACAATACATCATAGCATCAACCGATTCTAATGAAGCATCACTCAATAGCTTCAGGTTTGATGTCATAGGTGTGGTCATGGCCTTGCAGTCCATCATCCTAAATGTCTTCAGGATCTCTACTGCATACTTCCCTTGTCCCAAGGAGATTCCATCTTCATTCTACCACACCTCCATGCCTAGAAAGTAGTGCATCATACCCAAGTCCTTCATCTCGAACTTGACAGCAAGCTTCCTCTTTGTATCAGCAATCAATCCATCTATACCTATTACAAACAAATCATCTACATATGGTAGGAGTATCACTGGGTTCCCTTATTCAACCTTGTAGTAAAGTTTGGAATCTGCTTTATTCTTGGTAAAGCCTAAACTGGATAGGAAGCTGTCAATTCTACCATACCATGTCATGGGTGTCTATTTCAAACCATATAGGGATTTCTTTAATTTGCACACATGATTCTCCCTGTCATGTGTCTCAAAAATGAGTGGCTGCTCCACATACACTTCCTCTTCCACTACACCATTTAAGAAAGCAGTCTTGACATCCATCTGGTGTATCTTCCATTTAATTACTATAGCCAGAGCAAGTACTGATCTGGTGGAAGTGTATCTGGCTATAGGTGCAAAAGTTTCTTCATAATATATTCCTTCTTTCTGGGATAAGCTACGAGCCACAAATATTGCTTTATATTTCTCTATGCTGTCATCTGCAGCATGCTTGATCTTGTGGATCCACTTGTAAGTCACAACAAACTTCCCTTTTGTTCTAGGGACAACATCCTAGACATCATTCTTCATGATTGACGAGTACTCCTCGATCATAGAATCCTTCCATTCTTTCATCTCTACCACTTCTTCATAGTTGGAAGGTTATTTGTCAATGATGTCACATAATAGGGCTACATAACCAGAGCAGGACCTATTTCTTTTCCTCTCTCTGTGCACTTCTTCTGGACCCTCATATCTTTCTGCACCTTGGATAGCCTCTCATACCCATGCAGGTTTCCTCTTGTAAGGATTCTTCTCTTGGAGTGGATCTATAGGTTCATGGGGTTCTTCGATTTCTCGATGTTCATCTTGATTTGCATTGTTCATAGTTGTATCTTGAATTATGGGTACTTATATTTCTTCAGAGTCTTCAATTGGTCTCTTTCTGGATTTGTTGTAAGCTAAGTCTTCATCAAATGTTATGTCTCTGCTAATGTCGATCTTCTTGAATCCTAGGAAGTATGTTCTGTAAGCTTTCGAGCTTTCACTATATCCCACAAATATACCCTTCTTTCCAGAAGGATCTATCTGTGTCCTCGTTTCTTTTGGAATGTGTATCTACACTGGACAACCGAATATTCTGAGATGGGTGACCTCTAGTTTCTTGCTAGAGAAGGCTTCTTCAGGTGTCTTGTTCTCAAGTACTCTGTGTGGAGTATGGTTCTGTACATACACCGTTGTCTTGGAAGCTTCTGCCCATAGATGCATGGGAAGATCTTGACCATGAAGCATTTCCCTTGTAGCTTCCATGATCATTCTATTCTTCCTTTCTGCAACCCCATTCTGTTGTGGATTATATGGAGTGGTCAAATCCCTCTTAATCCCTGAATCTCTGCATAATTCTTTGAATTCATTTGATGTGAATTTTCCGCCATTGTCTGATCAAAAGGTTTTGATCTTCATTTCTGTGTGGTTCCTGATCAAGGCTTTGAATTCCTTGAACTTGTTGAATACTTCATCTTTGTTCTTCAAGAAGTATATCCATGTCTTCCTAGAAAAATCATCAATGAAAGAAACATAGTATACATACCCACTCAATGAACTGAATGAAATCGGACCACATACATCAGAGTGGATGATTTCCAAGATTCCTTTTGCACCCTTGCTCTCGCTACTTGGAAATTTCTTCTTTGTGTTCTTTCCTTTTGCACATCCTTTGCATACACCATCATGTTTTGTCTGTATTTCTAGAATAACTTCAACAAATTTTCTCACAAGTGGTAGCGCTCTATAGTGCACATGTGCAAGCCTTCTATGCCAAAGTTCATTTGGATCTACTGAGTCATGGACCAAAGCTTGTTCTGGTTGGCCCTTCAATTTGTATAGTCCTCCCTCTTGCTTCCCAATTACTACTACATCATCTATAGTCTTTCCTTTTGGCCACATGAGGACTTGGCCATATACAAATTCAACCCTTATTCCTTTTGCATCCAATGCAGATATGGAGAGGAGAATCTTCTTTAGTCCTAGTACAAACAAGACATCATTCATCTTCATAGATTTTCTGAAGTCTAGTTTATAGTAGGATTCACCGCTACCTTTTATTGGATACTGGTAGTCATCCCCAAGTTTCACCTTGTGAGGTGACTCATGCTCGGATAGTTTCACAAAGGATTCTTTGAATCACGTCATATGCTTGGAATCCCTACTTTCTATAAGCCAATCATTGCTTCCATGTGTGATATTTCCTGTGAGGGCAGTAATCAAAACATATTCTTCATCACTAGAAGAATCATCACTTTCTTCTTTGGCTCTCTTTCTGAGAGGTTCATCATCCTCTGTAGTGTGAGTATGATGTCTTTTCTTGTTTCCCTTCTTCTTGTGAAAGCCACCTTTGTTTCTAGGACATTCTCTGGAAAAGTGTCCTTTCTCATCACATGTATAGCATCTGATTTTGGACAGATCTTTGCTATATATTTTAGGGTTATTTTTCTATTGAGAATGCTTACCTTTGGGATGATGATAGTCCTGCATGATTTTCTTGGAGTATATTGTGAGAGATTGATCTTCACTTCCCATCTTTTCTTCTCGGGATACTATTTGAGCTTCTTCTTGTGAGAATTCCTCCCACGGTCTACTAAAGGTGACTAGTTTTCTTCTAGCACAAATCCCTTGAATGAAAGATTCCCATGACCTAGGGAGACCATTCAAGGTGGTCATCACAATTTATACATTCTCCACTTCTTCATCCACTGCTTCAAGTTGTTCTTTGATCTGGGAGACCCTTGTAAAGTATGACTGTATGGTCTCCACATTCTGTATCTTCACACTCTTCAACTAGTTCCTCAAAGTCATCTTTCGGTTTATGTTCTTCCCTTCAAATAGCTTGGTCATGGCATCAAACATTTCTTTTGGTGTCTTTAGGGAGGACACTTGTGGTATGAGGTGATCCTTGATTGAATCAGCAATAATCCTCTTAGCCATGACCAATTTATTTTTGTGTAAGGCCTTAGCCTCATCTCCCTCTGGAACTAGAACCTCTTCACTAATGTAAGAGTCCAACTCATTTTCTTCCAGGACCAAGGGGATCCTATACTTCCAAGCTCGGAATTTATCAGCTCCCTCAAGATTTTCATTAAGCTTGGTGTGATGAGACATCTTAACTGAGAACCTCAAATCGAAATACAAAATATTTAGATCTTACCAATTTGAGAAGCTAAAAATTGGATACGGAGCTGATCTTCTGCAGTGCCAGTTTTCTGGTTCCAGGGCAGATTAGGGTTTGACTTTCCCAGAGTTCTATCCAACAGAAAACCTTGATTTTTGTCTCTAAACTTCGATTTTGAGGAGGAGAGAAACCCTATCCTAGGCTCACTCAAAAATTCCTCTTTAGTGAAAATCCCTAATTTCCTGATGCAGTGGTAGGTCAAAAACTGAAAGTCCTCAGAATCATATTATGCTTCGACAGAAAGATGTGCCCTTCAATGGAGGTTTAACCTAGCCTCCTTTTGTTGATGGATTGTGGAGAGAGACCCAAAAAGTAAGAATCCCTAGCTTCCGTAGCTGCACAGTGTCTTGTTCTTAGGTTAGCTTTGATACCATGTTAGATTTTTATCAATTTAGACAATATTATCTTAGGATCTTATCTGGGAGAATAACATGCACATCAATCAATCACAAGAGACAATAGACATAAATATTTTCCTCAGGGAAACCATAAAGGAGAAAACCCCACAACTTCCTCATAGATATAATAAGCACCAATGGTAGCAGTAAAACCCAAACACAGTAAGATAATCTCCAACAGTTTTTCTCTCTCTTATCCCAGCTCCTTCTCTCTCACTCATGCGCTACAACTGAGTGTAAGTGATTGTGTGATAAATATAGGGGCCCACTCTCTATTTATACTAGTTTCTGACTTGACAGTAACTTACCAGGGCCAACTTCTCTAGGAAAGTCTAATAACCCTAGTGCCCCACAACTGTGGGGACTTTAACCCCTGATCAACAAGGAGGGTTAACCTCTATGACTTTACATGACTTGTTTACATTATTGATTCTCCCAATAGGAAAATCAGGGAGTAATCAAATACAATATATGAAATACATAAGTGAATACATTCCAAAGTTACAAATACATCAACAATACAGACGAGAATGAGACAAGTGTATTCTCCATATTGATTCTATGGGCATCGTCCAAAATTAATAATTAATAATTTCAAAAAAAAAATAACATCATTAACATGTGATAAGTATAGTTAGTATAATCAACTCAAGAGAATTCAAAATTTTCACTTCAAGAATATTCTTCTGGCCTCTCGGCTCTCAGCTCATTTTGGAGATCTTGTTTTGTTGCTACGGCTGGATTATGGATTAGGTGGTTCATTATATCAGAGTTGGACGAGCCATAGTGTTCTATTTTGGTGTTTTGGGGCTAAAGAGAGCCTGTCTCTTGGTTCTTTTCCAATATCATTCTCCCTGGTGAATCGATTACAGGAGAAAAAAAAAATTTCAATGTGGGTGAATCTATCTGGGTTTGTCTGCATTGATCTTGGAGTTCTTGCCTCTGTTGGCTCTTGGTGGATTTGTAGATTTCTAAGATCATCTATGTTTTGAGGTCATGGCTGATGCATGGCGATCCTCCCCTGTCCCTGGCGTCAATGCCTTCAGGAGACTGGAAGCTTCAGGAAGCAAGCGGAAACTTACCCAAAACCAGCAGTCTTTTGTAAAGAAGCTTGACAATATTCCCTCAGTAGTTCTTCCAGTGGATCAAACTTTCCGAACAGATCTAAATATTTCTAACTGGGGCCTCATTGGCCAGTTCACTGGGCTATGGCCCTCCCCTACGACAATCATAGGGTGGGTTCAAAGGAACTGGAAACCTCTCATCTCAAAAGGAATTTGCAGCAGTTTGATAGGTAAGGGATATTATCTTTTTCTCTTTGAAAATTCAGCTAATAGAGATTTAATCTTTAGAAATGGACCATACTTCATGGGTCCTCAAGGGATCTACTTGAACAAATGGACTATGGATTTTGATCCGAATCAAGATTTCCCCTATGTGGTTCCTGTTTGGGTTAGGTTTCCGCATCTTCCTCTCCATTGTTGGAATTCAGGATCTCTAGAAGCTATAGGAAACACTATGGGGAAATGCATTGATAGGGCTGACTGAAGAGATCAATATACTTGTGTCAGAATTTGTGTGGAAGTGGACTTTGAGGTAGGGCTCCCTGGAGCTATTAAATTGACAGTAGCAGATTGGTCTTATGTACAAGAGCTAGACTATGAGTAACTTCCCTTTAAGTGTAGATTTTGTCATGGTTATGGGAATTTTTCTAGATCTTGCAAGAAAAAAGTTGAGGAAGAAGTTGTTGAAGAAAAGGGAGATCAATGGAATCAAGTTCAAAAAATAGCTCAACAAAGCAAGGAAACAAAGTCAATGGACAAAGAGGAGAATTGGGGACAATTAGCAACTCCTTTGGGTAGAAATAGAAAGAAAATGGAAAAGCTATGAAGGAACCATCATCTCAAAACAATTTTGAAGTATTAAGCATCCCAGAAGAACAAGTGCTTTCAATGCTTGAAGAAGGAGAAGTCCCTCAATTTCAAACTAAAAAAAGTGAAGAAATCAGAGGCCCTGCTAAACTAGATCTCAACACTCCCGTGGAAGGACATTCTCCTACATATGCAGAAATAGCAAAAAAAAGGAAACCTACGGACAATTCTAGCTCATCCGATGAACATCCCCTCAAGAGGTCATCCAAAAAAGGGCGAAAATCTCATAAGATGGTTTAGGAGGAAGAAGCCAAATGTCTAAAGATGTAAGGAAGTCAAGCAACTATAGATATTTCAATCAACTGGAACACCTAGACTAGACCTATAAAAGGAGGCCCTGCCCCTTTCATCAAATAATGAACTTTGTCTCTTGGAATTGCAGAGGGCTTAGCAATTCTTCAAAAGTTGAAGTCGTTAATGACCTTATAATAATGGCTTCTCCAGACATTCTTATGCTCCAAGAGACAAAAATGGATGAGGATAGTCTTCTTTCCATTAGCTGTAAAAGATGGAAAATGAATGTTGGTAAGGCAGTGAGTGCCAGAGGCACTGCTTATGGAATTGTAACTTTATAGATAGAAAATGTTTTGTTCTCTGGAAAACTCCCTCACTTCACAGCATTGGGTCTTTACAAAAGTTCGTCATACTCCAAGTCAACAAACAATTTTCCTTTTTAATCTTTATGTGCCGGTTAATTCCCAGGAAAAAAGAGACTGTTGGAACTCGCTAGCATCCTTTCTCGATGCTAGTTCCTGTTCAAATGTAATAGTTGATGGTGACTTAAATATAATATTGAACACAAAATAAAAATCAGGTGGTGTTTATGGGAGAGATCCCATGCTGAAATTGGTGGATAATTTCATATTATCATGGGAGTTGATAGACTTCAAGCCAAAAAGAGGAAGGTTCACGTGGTCAAACAACAGATTGGGAGTAGCTAATATCTCTGCCAGACTAGATTTTTTTCTGGTGCAGAGTTCTATGGTGTTAGATAAAAAAATTCATCTCCTCTATTATCTTTCCCAAGATCACCTTAGACCATAAGTCGATTTTGCTATAGATCACAGATGAAGAGGACCTTAGCCCCATTCCATTTCGATTTAGTCCATTGTGGAAAGACAACGACGGATTTATGAGCACTGTAACTACGGCTTGGGACCTTCCAGTTGTTTGATCTCCGAATTTTGTTTGGGAGAGGAATCTCATAAGCACCAAAGCTACGTTAAAGGACTGGGTCAAACTCACTCAAAAAAATCCAATCAATGAAAGCAAAGCATCCCTTCAAAAATTGGAGAAAATCCAGCTGGAAATGGAAGAAACAGAAATTACTCATGCTTTACTAGAAAAAGAGCAAAAAGCGCAGTTCAATTCTTTCAAAGCTTTAAATTTAAAAGAAGAATACTGGAGACTAAAGTATCCAAGTACTTGGTTGAAAGCTGGAGATCGGAATACCTCCATATTTCACAAGCAGTGCAGAGTTAGACTTTCTCAAAATCATATTTCAGAAATCTCCTCCCAGTCTGGTGAAGTGGTAAAAGGAATTTCTCAAATCAAACAATTGGTTGAAGTTCATTTTCAGAACCTATACAAGGAAGATGGCTCCTCTAATTCAGATTATACTTCTGATATTCTATCCAATATTCCTAGTTTGGTGAGTGAGGAAGAAAATGATGAGCTAATGAATCCTTTTTTGGAGTAAGAAATGATTGATGTTATCTGGTCCATGGAGCCAGATAAAGCTGCTGGCCCTAATGGTTTCTCCTTTCACTTTTATCAAATTTGTTGGACAGTAATTAGGAAAGATCTACTCCGAATGATAAAATAATTCCATGTTAAAGCCAAAGTGGGTGGCTGCACAAATTCCACCTTTCTTGCATTAATTCCTAAAGAAGCTAATCCATCTTCCTTTGATATATTCAGACCTATTTCTCTTTGCAATGCATCTTATAAAATATTTTCTAAACTATTAGCAAACAGACTTAAACCTTTGCTTGGGAAGATGATTTCTCCTCTTCAAGGAGGGTTTGTAAAAGGGAGACATATTCTGGACAATGTTATTCAAGTTCAGGAAGCCATGCATTCCAGCTTTCTTCGGAAGGAGAAGGGCATGCTTATCAAACTTGATATGGAAAATGTCTTTGATAGGGTAAAGCATTCCTTTCTTTTCTTACTTCTCCATTCTTTTGGGTTTAGCTCTGCCTTTTTAAATTTGATAAAATCTTGCATTAACAATCCTTGGCTAGCACCATTAGTAAATGGCAGACCAACAAACTTCTTTCAAGCTACCAGGGGCCTTCGATAGGGCTGTCCTTTGTCACCATTTTTGTACATTCTTATGGTCGATTCTCTAAGCAGGAAGCTAACCGAAAGAAAAAATGATGGGATCATTCCGGGCATAACTTCAGCAGTAGGAGTTGAAGCTATCAACCATGCTCTCTTCGCGAATGACACTTTGTTATTGGGAGGGGCTTCCTTAAAAATGGCAATATGTTTCTCTGAAATGATGCATCAATTATGTATTATTTCAGGGGCTCTAATCAATAACCATAAGAGTGCAGTGTTCGGATGGAATGTATATCAATCAAAAGTTGATAAAATTTCATATATCTTGGGTTTTGAAGGATATGCTTCTTGGAACAAGGTCAAATATTTGGGTCTACCATTAACTTTGGGACAAAATAATCCTTCTCTATGGATGGAAATCATTAGTAAGATTAAAGAAAATATTGTTTCGTGGGGTGGTCACTAGTTTACAAAGGAAGGAAAGGTTATTTTGATCAAGTCAACCCTCTCATCTCTTCCTATTTACCAATCGTGTTTACTCCCAGCGCCAAAATCTATTATGGATTAGATATCAAAATTGCTCAGAGACATCCTATGGAGAGGTGGGAAAGGAAATCAGAATCGCATGCATCTGGTTAAATGGGAAATTGTAAAAATACCAGTTCTTGAAGGAGGACTGCAAATCAAAGATCCAAGAATGTCTAATATAGCAATGGGAGGAAAATTGTTATGGCATTTGTTTTTCAAAAAAAATCACCCGGTTAGTCATCTTCTCTGGAAAAAGTACCTTCATGGAGGAACACTAAGAAATATTCAAATGGAAAATACCCCTAAAGAATCCATTATCTGGAATATATGTAGGAAAGGCCTCGAATTTTTCGTTCAACATCTTTATCGAATACCAGGTAATGGCAGAAAGACCGTTATGTGGGATGACAAAATTAATGGACACGCTCCATTAAATTATGATGTTTCTACTATTAAGATTAAGAACTGGCTGATTAATAAAGGAATTGACAGACTGGCCGATATAACTTCTTGGGATGCCAATGGAAATTGGAACGCTTGGTCCCTTCCCACAATGTCAGATCGCGACTTCCCCAATCTCTCTACTCATCAAAAATCGCTATTAGACAGGCTTCCTAGACTGGCTCCAATTCACCATAGCTACAAAGACACGTGGTCCTGGGGAATTTTTGGCTTTTACCTTGCTGCTAACGGGTTCAAACAGCTTCAGTATTCAATGTAGACTTGCTCATCGAGCTCTCCTGGCTCCCACAACGCAACACTTTGGAAGATGGTGTGGAATCTACCTAGCATTCCAAAAATTAAATTTTTTATCTAGACTATCATGCACCAGAAACTCTTAACGAGAGAAAAATTGGTTAAAAAAGATTTTTTTGGACCATTCAAATGCTTCTTTTTTCATCAAGCTGCTAAGTCTACAGCTCATATTTTTGTTGAATGTGATTTTTCTCAAAAAATCTGGGCTTTTTTTCTGTGTGGGATGCCTTAATCTTTTTTTCCTTTAAATGATGAACCTATTACTCTCTTAAAAAATTGGCATCAAGGTATCTTGGTGCTCTTCCTTCCAGTCATGTACTGAGAAAAATCTAGCAAGTCATTCCAAAATTTATTTGGTGGAAAATTTGGTTGGCTAGAAATGATTCGATCTTTAATAGAAAAATCCCGAAACCAAAAATTGTAGCACCAAAAGCTAAGGCATTTCTTTTGGAAGCAGTAGGAAACCTTCAAATAGTTGGAACTAATTTAGAAGTTGAACACAATTGGCTCGGTTCAATGCCAGTGGATAAAATTCATATGGGTTTAAGTAGGCATGTTATTAAACCATTTTGGTAGGTCAGAGTTTTAGAAAAGGAATTTTCATATTGGTGGCAATTTAAAAATAAAGCCTCGATATTCTTTCATGGAGCGTCAAAAGGAAATCCGGGGAAATTTGGGGCAGGGGAATTGATTTTATATTCAGGCAGAAAACTAGAAACAAGTTTTAGCTGGGGAGTAGGGAAAATTACAAATAACCAGGAATAACTATTTTCTCTTCTGAAAGCTTGTCAACTTGCAAAGGAAGTAGGTCATAATAACTTGCAAATCTTTGGACATTCTGAAATCATCATTAAAATTTTAAATTCTGATTCAATGTTCAATAACCTCAGTCTGAATGTGACCATGCAAAGGTTGCATTTCATTTTGATTGACTGTGACTCAATTACCTCTTACCACATTTTTCGGGATTTGAACAAGCTGGCAGATTTCAAAGCAAGTAAGGGTTGTCTTCTTCCTCTAGGAATGTTAAGCGTGAATGAAGGATCTTGTTTAATGCATCCCATTCCATGACAAAAAAAAAATTGGATGTAAGGAGATGAATTTTTATCGGAACAAATTGTAATTGGGTGAAAGCCCAATCTATTCTTTATAAATAAATAATAAAAAAATTAATCGTTTTGGTTTTAAAAAAAGTACAGTTAGAGATAGTTGTAAAAATTAAAATTAATCTTCAACTATTCTATTATTAGATACAACTATGAGCTTAACTCCATCCATGATTAGATACAACTATTAACTTAACTCCAATTATTTTAGAACTATTAGCTTAACTTCAACTCTAATCACAATTATATTGGATAACTATTAGATACAACTATTAGCTTAAATCCAAAGATTTTACAACTATTAGCTTAACTTCAGCTCTAATCACTTAAGGCTTAGTCCAACTGCATTTGGTATCTAGGGCTCTAGCTAATTTGCAGTCATGTAAGAGTTGAACTCCTAATAAAATCGTCTGAACTCCTAATAAACTTCTCCAAAATCCTAATAAAATCCTGGACATCGTTACTCTGATAGGTGTATATATCTTGGAATTTTGGAGTGGACTATCATCTATGCTTTTTCATCTATGGATGAGAATGAGACACATGTATTGTCTAGATTGATTCTATGGGCGTCGTCCAAAATTCATAATTCAAAAAAAAAATAGCTTAGTTAACATCTGATAATTTTAGTTCGTGATAGTTGGAAAAATAAAACTTCAACTTCAACTACTCAATTATTAGATACAACTATGAGCTTAACTCCATTGATGATACAACTATTAACTTAATTCAACTCCAATCATGAATTTTACTTGAAGTGCAATTGCTGATATGTTAAAATTTAAATTAATTATTAGATACATATATTAGCTTAACTCCAATGATTCTACAACAATTGGCTTAACTTCAACTCTAATCGTGTTATATTGGATAATTATTAGATAACTATTACCTTAAATCCAATAGTGATACAACTATTAAATTAAATTTGCATTAATGTGAGAATTAAAATGTGGTAATAAAAAAATATTAGATGAAGATTTAGTTGTACTCCAATGACTTCATCTCTTAACATGCTAAGTCGACCTTGATTGTAGTGAAACCATGCAAAACTTAATAAGCTTTCCATTTGGCAGGCTAACATCATGAGAACAATTAATTAAGTAATGTCCTTCGAGGGTGATAGGCTCAAACGCAGTCTATAAATATGAATAAGAAGGGGTGAGGGTTCTCAAAACATTTTGTTTTGTATTAGTAATTTATGCATGTCCATTAATATTAATATGGTTGTTGCTCGTAAGTACCTAAAATTTAATTTTTTATTTTTATTTTTTTATCTTTTGTTCATTCCTAATTTTTACCGCTTGTAAGTAAGCTATATTGTAAAATATATGTATATTTTCTATGTTCAAATATCGTTTTTTATTTTATTTTATGTACTTATTATGTGCGTTCATTTTTAATTTTATTTTATGTACTTATTATGTGCGCTTTATTACACGTAATTATTTTTGAAGTAAAACAAAGTGAATCTGATTTTAAGCCCAATGAAAACATATTGTGATGTTCGCGAGTGAGGGATGAGGTGAATAAGTCCATTAAAGTTCTCAGTCCAATGTATCATACCCTATGCTAGATTCCACAATTAAAAAAAATAATCTTCTCGCTTCGATAAATGCATAAAGTTGGATCAAAGGTAATTGCCAATGTTTTCAATTCAATGTGTTGGAGTCAAGGTTAATCTTAAAACATGAAAAATACTATAGATGGGTTTGTAGTTACATAAATCCAATCAACCTCTTCTGAGGTTATTAGAATGACATTGTTGACCTAAGGTAGTGGATCGTATGATGAATCCTAAATTATAATAATTTTATCACGTCTATAAATGTGGAAAGTTTGATCAAAGATTTGGACTTGACATGCCTATTGCATATTTCTGAGTTCTAATAGCCTATTTTTTATTTCCCAAGTCCTAAAGTCGAAGCCTCGAATCCAATGTTAAAGTTCGTCAAATGTTATCTTCTTTTTCAAAGGAATTGGATTACACCACCATGACTATATCAGAATCCCCACAATCTACCACTCTATGATTGTTGTCACAATCATCACTTTGTTCAGTTGTTATGTGCATGGAGGAATACTGACCACGTGAAGAAATATTGAACAGATCAACGTTTGCACCAGACTGTTAGTTATTGGTGGGCATGTTCTCTCTACACATGATTTTTCGCCAAATAGATCCTCAAATCCATGGAAGATCTTTTCCCATCAACATAACTTCATCATTACAATCATGTTCTAATTCCAAATCCATTTAGGGATCTTTGAATCTACTAGTTTGCACAAATATTTAGAACTCTAACTATTTTCTATAACAATAGACTATTAAACCAAAGATCGTTGAAGGTATGACATAAGATGCAGATTACATGACAACAAAGGGACTTCATTCTGATCTGTAGAGCACGTTTTTTCTCATGAATTATTCCTAATAATTATTCATCAAGGAGTTTCATTGAAATGAGCTTAAGATGGAATGACAAATCTTTATTGTTTTGTTTTGACTTGGTATAATTATTTTTAACTATCGCACATATAGTAATTTTAGATTTTGGATTTAGCTTGGTGTAAATATGGATTCTAATATTGTTTGTTATTTCTATATTTTTGGGAACAAGGGTTCAAAATATATTGAAAAGGAGATTGTCAAATATCAATGAAGAAAAATATTTCCATGATTATGAGAAGAAATCACATTAAAGATGCCACCGTTTCAATGGATAAAATAAGTCCACTTATTTGGTTTAATCGTGGAAGTGTTAATTGTGTTGCAAAGTTTGAAAAGTCTAGAGTTTAGCCACATTTCCAAATCACATCAAATCATGTAGATGGATTCATCGTGGTACTATTGGATGGAGGTTAATGATCCTAAAATTAGTCAACCAATGTGTATATATTTTCACATCTTGTATCTTGCAAAAAATCCATTCTATGACAGGGTGATTCCATGAAGATGGGTAACACTTTTTGGCCAAATTTGGCGATGAAAACCTGATTTTTTACTCATGTGCTAGATAGAAGCCCTCAAAACG
>LPNX010688546.1:620135-675612 GCA_001517045.1 Pseudotsuga menziesii
CATTTTGAAGAGGACACATCGATATGTGATGTGTGCATTTTTAAGAATTTTTTGGCTGTGTATTTTCAACTCTGCGGATTTTTCTTTGAGATGCTTCGAATTTGCAGTGTGGTTTTCTAAGTATAAGTTTTAGAAGTAATTAAAAAATAAATATCATATGAATGCCAAAATGCGTGTATGATACCTCAATGGATACAAGATTCGTTGGTGAATCTATCGGTATCAACTCCGCTCAGTTATGTGCTAGGAATGGCAAGGTTTACACCTCTGCAAGGCACAGGAAATTTTCCATTTGTTTGAATGTGGGCTAAGTCTATTTTTTTAAGCCCTCGACTGAGGTATCTAAATACCTCGGTCGAGGTATTTAAATACCTCGACCGAGGGTTTTTAAAGCCCGCAATACCTCGGTCGAGGGCTTGATATAACCTCGATCGAGATATTAAGACCTCGGTCGAGGGCTTAACAAGCCCTCGACCGAGGTGCGTTTTTTTGTTTTTGCCGAAATGCGCTTGCCAAAAAGTGTTACCCAGGTCCACGGATTCACCTGACAATGAGATTATCCTAATAGAATGCCGATATCGAACTATTTTTCAAGTATAATTTGGTTTGCTTTATTCTCCCACCACAAATGGAGTATTTTGTTTTCTTAGCTCAATGATCATGCTACACACTTTCTTGTGAAGGAGGGATCCAGATCTGGATGATTGAAGAAGCTATCTCTTGAATGTAACATGGACGAGCGCTAGTTTCGAAGAATAAAACTATCTGTTTGCAGATCTATTTCCATGAATTCCAAGATCTATACCCATATTATTTTCACATCGAGTCATGATTTCAGATCAATTCATAGCATGCCAAAGGATATATTGTTCGATGGAATTTTTTAAATCATTCTATTTTGTTTTTATTTAGTCTAATTAGGCCGATAGGCTTTTATTTGTTAGGATTTTGGAATTTTGGGGGTGGACAAGAGTGAGATAAGTGTACTACCCAATTTGATTCTATGGGAGTCATTCAAAATTCCTAATTAACAGTTTAAAAAAGATCAGCTTACTTAACATGGGATAAGTAAAGTTCATGATTGTTTGACAGATCAAACTTCAACTTCAACCTGGTAATTAAAACTTCAATCATGATGATACAACTATTTGATTATTAGTTACAGCTATTACCTTAACTCCAATGATTATACAACTTGAGCTCCAATCGTGACTTTTACTTGAACTGCAATCATTTATATATTAACTGTTAAAATAACTATTTAGATACAACTAGTAGCTTAACTCCAATGTTTCTACAACCATTAGGTTAATTACAACTCTATTCACAGTTACATTGGATAACTATTAGATTAATTCCAATTTTGATACAACTATTAAATTATATTTAGATGAATGTGGTAATTAAACATGGTAATAAAAATCTATTTGATGCACCTTTAGTTGTATTCCAATGACTCCATCTTTTATCCTACGAAGTCGACCTTCATTGCAGTGAAACCATGCATAGCCCAATAAGATTTCCATTTGGCAGTGTGGAATCGTGATAATAATGAGTTAGGTAATGTTCTCCAAGGGTGATAGGCTCAATGCAATCTATAAATTTGAATAAGAAGGGGTGATGGTTCTCATTTTTTTGTTTCTATCAAGATTCCATCAGTAAGTGAGTCAAGAACTTCTATTACACTGTGTATTAGTAATTTATTCCTTTCGGCATATTCTTAACATATTAATCTTATTAATATGGTTGTGTAGAGGCCTAGAAAATCCCAGGTAACAACAGTAGGGATTCTCCCCAATAAACATTCCCAATTAACTCGTTATTGTTTGGTATGGGGAATCTGTTCGATTTACGGTCTGGCTACCGTAGGTCAAGTACGATTTAAGATTGCTTTTACTGGTTGTGTCTCGTTCCATCGTTTAAGTGTATTTTTTTAGTTTTCTTTTATAAATGATATGCAAGTGCCTATTCTAAGTGTAAACGATAGAGACATCAAGGAGTTCACAACATTATGCGCAGGTTCTTACCTCTCTACTTATTACCTCCTTTGATTCTAAATCACAAAAATATAAAACCTATGCTAAACTAGCTAATTCTATCTGACCTATCCCTAGGGAGAGAGATTAAAGTTAATGGTGAGTAATGTAACTGTAAAACATGCATAAATAATATTACAGATAGTTGTTCTTAATTCAGAATACATGAATACAAGTATAAATATAAACATAGAGATAGCTCATTGTTAGTTAAACATTCATTACTCAATATACTACATAAGTTTCATAAAAATAACAGGAAATCATTCATAACATGGAAGTAATTCATAAGTTAGAACGATCTCACAGTTCGTAGAATGAGCTGAAATAGAAATAATTCGACATTCAACCAATCTCCAGCATGCATTTGAAACTTCACAACTCCTTCTCCAGCATAAAATATGGCTTCTTTATTATAAAAGAAAATAGTTCTTCTTACAATAACTTCACAAAAGATAGCATGGAAAAGTCCTTCTCTTCATCAACTCTACCTATACTTATACAATCTGAAATGTCTTTTGGTCTTCCATCCTTTTGGGTTTCCTCTACAAATCAGTTACAAAATTGACTTTGTCTACTAGTGAGCTCGCTAATTAAGGAAAAATATAAATATTACAAAATATGTGTCAATAAAACAAACTTGGCCACCTCATTAATAAACTGCTCCCATGTATTTGCATCTGCCACTATTGTCTTAAACTCTGATGGCTCTAGAAATCTAACAATGACCTCATGCTTGGCCGCTTGAGCTTTTATACTATCCATCCTGGATGGAATCAATCAAATTTGAAATTCTAATAAGTGGTTGCTCACTGTTTCCTAGGCTATTACATTCTTGAGCACTCTTTCATGCAGAATTTTGATCAGCTGAATGCCCAGCTCATCCTCCTGCCATCGAGGATGCAATTGTTTCAAGTACTCTTCATGCTCTGGTAATTCATCTACCCTCTTCTTCGAAGATGTTTGAAAGCAGTTGTAAGTTGTAAGAACCTTTCTATAGAACTCTGTGCAAACACCTTTAGTTCTCTAAGTTGTCGTTATTAGTTCCTTTGCAAATTTGTTCCCAAATCCTATCAGCTCATATTTTAGCTTCACTCTCTCGGAGTCTTTGATCGGTGCATTTTATAGAGGTTCCTTGGTCGTTTCCAACCAATTCAAATGCCCTTAAAGGATTTCCATGATGCCCTAAGTTTTGTATTTAAATTGAGAAGTTATGCCTGAAATTTCTTCCAACCTAGTTTCCACTTGCCAGACCTTCAACAGCTCATCTGCTATCTGGAGCTGCATTTGATAAATTTTATTTCTGAGCATGAGGGCATGCTTTGTCAAAGGCTCTATATCCATTCTTTGCTCATTTTTCACCTTTAACAAAACCTCCAATGAAGTCTTGTGTGCCTCCAATGCTGCCACCTGGGTTTCATACTGTTATGATTTCTACTCAGCAGTAGCTTTCTGCAATTCCAATTCTGCAACATTGTTTTCCAAATCTCCTTTCTCTTTACTTAAATCTTCATTGGATAACTTTAAACTGTCCCACTCTTCTTCTAAAATTTGGTGTCCCTGTTGAAGCCTCTCAAAATCTGATAGGGTAGCTTCATATTTTCTTTTTGATTCTCAGCTTACCCTTTCTTCCTTTCTCAAAACTTCCTTCATTTCAGTCATCTTCCCCTTATACTTCTCAATGTTTTCTAAAAGCCTATCCACATTGTGAGCATTGACATAGGCATTTGCAATGCCCATAGAAGGAAATTGCTTTGGGTTCTCTTCTCCATTCTTCATGACCGTCCTCTCTGTTACTGTGGTCACTAGTGGCTGAGTCCCTACCCTTAAGGTTTTTTTTGTCCTCCATGTAATGGATTTCGTTTTAGGATCAAAACAAATATCCTCCAAGCATGCCACGTCGTATTGTTTAGATGGGGTAAATGGTATTAGCCCCATTTCGGCTATAGGCACATGGCCTTTATAAGGATGCTGCTGGATGTGGATGACAAGTTCTCTGGATTATCCCGAATAGGTCTTTGCTCTGAACGTCCAGCAACAGGAACTTCTTCATTGTCCTGGATTTTCCCTTCTATAGGCCCTCTTGTATCTTTCATTTCTTTCTCAGGGCTTGCATATCCTTTAGCCATGGACTTTTCTAACTCTACCATTTTCTTCAAAACAACTTCTTTTCTCTTCTGTTTGGTAGCTTATGCTTTGTCTCTCTGTGCCTCCTCTGCCAATAACTTCTTTGCTCCTGCTGCAAGCCTCTGAGTACTTTCTTCTTAGGCCTTCTTTGAAGCTTCTTATTTTCCTTCATTTGGTTTTGGATTGTTGCTGCTACTTCCTTTAGCTCCAAATGCCTTTCCCTTCAACCATTTGTTTGCTCAAGGCTGCCATACTGTAGACATTTATGAATACCTGCTCCTCTTTATCTATATAGTCTGTATATTCAAAATTTACCTTGTGAGCGGCCTTGGGAGCTACCACCTTTCCTTGTGAATCATTTCAGTAGAAGCTTTTCTCTCCAAAATGGAAGATCTCCAGTTCTTTGACGAAATCTGGAGCAATTTTATCCTTGTTGAACTTCTAGCTCCCCACATAAAAAGGTACTGGTGGAAACACAACTTTCTTTATATCGAACAAATGATTTCCAAAACCATCTACAAATACTTGTCTAATTGCCTCCTTGTGTACTATGTAGTCTGTTGAATACTTGGGCATCATTGAGGGTGCTTTGGTGCCTCCATACATTCTCAGATACGTGCCCTCTTCGATAAAGAAATAATCTCCATATTCTTTTATAGATTCTACAGCTCCCTCTGACAAACATGGACAATCTTCTAGAAAGATCCAATTATACAGGGGCCTTATGAATTCCTCACAAATTAACTGGTAATGGTTGTGATATTTATGGGCTCCCAGGATCTGATATGCAACATAGATAGGGGCTTTCCCCTCCTTCCACACACAACTAAGCTTCTCAAACCTATTCCTATAGAGTATACAATCTATCAAGAAAGATGACATAAAAAATTCTGATTTGTTCTGTTTCAAACCCTCCTAGGCTGCCTTGACACACTTGGCCAGGTTCCTAGTGGCTATATTGGCCCAATTAAAAAAAATTCCCTCCATAGCTACATAATACATGAGGGGAATCTAACTAAAATTATACATCTTCCCATCATCCCTACCATACAGCTTGCTTATCATCAATGCTATTATCCTGAAAGGGGTTCGAAGATGGGAAGTTTCATATTCTCCTAACTCTTTTTGTTAGAAGGTCTTCCCCTCAACCACCATCATCTTTGAAGTGGTTGTATAGTCAAACTTCAGACTTTTGACCCACTCCGTTGTTAAACTTATTTATTTTTTCGGTAGACTGTAGGCTGCCAAAATGAATGCAAGCGTGAAAGATGCAACGGGTTTTCCCTCCTCATCATTTATCATCATTCCTACTGTGTCTATTTTGGGCAAAATCCATCCAATGACCTCCACACAAGGAAACATATCTGGCCTAGTTGCTATCTTAGTTATCCCAGACCTCAAAATGTTCTCGTACAAAGCTAGGTCTCCCAAACCAGCTTCTGGCACTTTTCTTTCAACCGGCATGGGGTAGATCTGGCCCCATTTTAGCTCAGGCTCTACTCCTATAATCTCCTTAGTGTCGTCATACACTATCTTAGTCTTCACTGCAGGCGAGACCTCAACAATTTCTCTGTCATAATCTCTCTCAGTAATTTTAAGCTTCTTCCTCCCCTTCTTCGTCATGATTTATGCAGTAAATTGTACCTACAAAAATGGAGTTGTCTTAGCGTTCATATTTAAATCGATGATTATCAATATAATCATACAAACAAATACATATGTATACATATCCCACAGCATTAAAACCCTAAATTTGTCTTTCTTTGTCGGTTTCATCCATTAGAACAAGCAATACAGGGCATGGGTCAGGGTTACGGTTATACAAACAACGTCGGTGATGGGAAACCCTGTTGAAACTTTTGTGCTCTTCTTTTTAACGGAAAAAACCCCACTCAACCCCAGAAATTCTCCCCTACATGAGTAATAGAGCTTCAAAATCGCAACAGCGGTGCCCTAGGGTAAAACCAGGCCCAATATCCCATAGCCGATACATAAGAACCATCCATCTACGGGCTCTACGCGAAACAACGGGACCGCGTCCCACACCAAAAACCACAAGGAAGCTGCCAACTAGCTTCATACCAGTGTAATGCTCGGCTCCCTGCAACATCATCATAAACCTAGCCGACTGTGCAAAAAACGCCTCTGGGCAAGTAGATAGGTTTTACAGGAAAGTTGCTACTAGGGTGAACCTAAGATGAAACGACCAAACCTAAATGAAACAAATAAAGACTTAAAAATCCCCTTTTAGACCAGGAGAAAACACAACTTAACCCACCCCGCATTGATGATGGACAGCTCGGCAATCTAAAAAAAACAACCATTTGAAGAAGAGGATCAAAAACCTACCTGTCAGGTTAGAGGTTCGACACGCGACGGAAAGCAACCGGCTAGCACGCACCATGTGAGCTCCACCAAAGAATCCACATGATAAGATTGAACGAAAAACGCTCTTCAACTCCTAACTGACTCCGTAAGATAAAAATAGGTCAAAAGACTTTGCAAATGGCAAATAAAAGGCTTTCCGGGGCTTTAAAATTTGTCATTAAGACTTGCGCGTGCGATACCAAAAATGTTGTCGGCGTCAAAGCTTTCGGCTGAAAATCATAAGTTATCACGGGAACAACCCCAATGCGGTGGCTCAATCATACTAATCCATCCGCAACTGTCGGCTCGTGAGTTCACAAATCACCTGCTATCTCTCTGCGGCTCGACCGTTGAAAATATATCGGCAGGAAGACACGGATGTTAGCCGCTGTAGCAATTCTGATTTTAAGCAACCTCCGCAATGACGGGCCTTCAAGGACTAAAAAAAACCATCCACAATAAACTCGTAAAAGAGCCCGCCGTAGCAACTCATGTTTGGGGAAGCGTCCGCCGCAGCAGCTCCCGGGGACTAATCCAAAAGACAATACACCCAGTCCGCAGCCGTAGCGGGTGTGACTTGCAAAACTTTTCGTTGTAGTGGAAGTTAAAAACAACGGGCATGCTAACTAGAAAAATGCACGCTATAGCGGCTTGATCACAACAATACATCCGCTGCGGGGGTTGAAATAAAAAGGTGCCCACCGTTTCGGCTTGCAAATGAAAACTAACCTGCTGTAGCGGCTCGAAGATGGGAAACCACCCATTGTAGTGGCTCGAACTCAAAGAATACTCCGCTGTAGTGACTTGAAGAAAAAGAAGAATCCGCCATCGCGGCTTGAAGAAAAAGAAGAACCTGTCGTAGCGGCTTGAAGAAAAAGAAGAATCCACCATAACGGCTTGAAGATGGGAAACCACCCGCTGTAGCGGATCAAAAATCACTTTCTACCTTAGTGAAAAAACGAATCTATGGAACTCTTAATGATGGGCAGAAATTGTAAAGGCTGAAAAAATCAAATTCAAAGCATTTTAAGGAGAAAAACTAAGGTTTTCAAAGGGGACCTAAAAAATACAAAAAAAATTTGGGTAGTTGTTGCTAGTTACGTCGATAGATGTTTTTATTTGAGATTTGGGGTGGACTACGACCTATGATTTTTCATCTACTGATGAGGATGAGACAAGTGTATTATCGATATTGATTCTATGGAAGTCATTCAAAACTTGAAATAAAAAATTATAAAAAAAAGGAAATAAAAAATAACTCATAGCTAGCTGATAAATGGATAACTCGTAGCAATGCATGGATAACTCATAGTTGATGAATGATTAACTAACAATTCATGGCAGATAACTAGAAGAATGTGAGATAAAAAGAAAAAGAAAATAAAAAATAACTCCTAATTGATAAATGGATAACATGAAGAATGTCGGTGATAACATGTAGCTATGCATGGATAACTCACAGTTGAACCCGTTTAACTAGAAGAATATGATGAATAAAAAAATATTTATAAATTGTCTTCCATTCCATAACTATCTCTCAACCATTTGATCCCTATCGACGTGATCCAGCCACAAACTATGTGGGTGTCCTAGTATATCAACAATTGCACTTGAAGTAATAGTCGTGATTGGAGTTGAAGTTAAGCTAATAGTTGTATCATTAATGGAGTTAAGATCATAGTTGTATCTAATAATGGAATAGTTAAATTTTAATTTTAATTTTTCCAACTATCACAAAGTATTGTTATTAGATGTTAACTAAGTTATTTTTTACTTTTTTGAAATTGTTAATTTCAAATTTTGCACGACAATCATAGAATCAATATGAAGAGTACACTTGTCTTATTCTTGTCCATAAATGAAAAATCATAGATGGTAGTTCACCCAAAATTCTAAGATATATATGTCTATCGACGTAAAGATACAAACACCTATTGGTTTAATTAGCTAGATGCCCAAATGCCACAAGGAGGAGTTTATTAGTAGTTTAGAGGATTTATGAAGAGTTCGAATGATTTTATTAGGAATTTCTATGCACCATATCCTCGTCTAAAATCCCGGGATCTAAGAAAATAAAATAATGTCGCATATTTAATAGAAATTGGAGATGAAATGGCTATAAAAATTGATGAAATGGCTTATTGATGATGAAATGGCCTACTGATGAAATTGAAGATGATGAAATGACCTACTGATGAAATGTTTGAGGATGCCTGCAGGCGCTTGTGTAAATGGATCATTCTGTAGGCAACCCACAGAAACACGACTTAGTCAAGAAGCAACCATGATTACCATCTGATTTTCTTGACGGAAGATGGAAATCGAAACAAAAATGGGAAGAAATCGAATGAAATTCATTGAAGTTATGTGAAGATATTGCTTGCTTCTTGCATGCGGTAGCGTGCAATTTATGGCCTGGAGCATGGCTAGGAGGAAACGCGTTTAGGATCTGCACTTTCGCACACATGTGGCATTCAATTAACCAACAATATTTTTGATTAAAAGATAAAAGTTGGACATTACCCTCCAAATGATATTCACGCTTGCCAAAGCTTTGACCATGGACACCCATAAAGTTCCTAGCAATCGACAGTCTGTCTACACTCTCAGGTTTATCTATATTATCAACAACTATATTAATAATAAACATATTAATTTTATTAATATATTTTTATTCATCTTAATATTAAAATAAGATTAATATGTATATATTTGATATATTGAGATATATAATAAATTATTAATGCACATAGTTTTAAATTGTATTGAGCTTATCACTCTTGGATTGCATTACCTAACATTTTGTTCTCATGATGCTACATTGCTAAATGGAAAGCTCATTGGAGGGTGCATGGTTTCACTTCAATGAAGTTCGACTTTTCAAGCTAAGAGATGGAGTCAAGAGTACAGCTACACATTCATCTAATAGTTTTTTATTACCACTTTTTAATTACAGGTTCATTTAAATTTAATTTAATTGTTGTATCACTATTTGAATTAACCTAATAGTTATCTAATAGTTAATATAATAGTTATCCAATATAACTGCAATTAGAGTTAAAGTTAAACCAATAATTGTAGAATCATTCGAGTTAAGTTAAAAGTTGTATCTAATAATTGGAGTTAAGTTAATAATTATCAAATATAATCGTGATTAGAGTTGAAGTTAAGCTAATAACTTTGTATAATCATTGGAGTTAAGCTAATAGTTGTATCTAATAGTTAATTTAAAAAGTAATATATTAGGAAGTGCACTTCAAGTAAAAGTCATAATTGGAGTTGAAGTTAAGCTAATAGTTGTATCATCAATGGAATTAAGTTCATAATTGTATCTAATAATCAAATAGTTGTATGTAATAATAATCCAATAGTTGAAGTTGAAGTTTAATTTTTCCAACTATCATGAATTTATTAGGAGTTTGGAGAAGTTTATTAAGAGTTCGAAGGATTTTATTAGGAGTTTGACACTTACATAACGGCACGTTAGCTAAAATCCTAGATGCCAAATACAGTTGGACTAAGATGTTTGAGATCAACAAACTCAAGTCCACTCTTTGAATCACTTTTAAATATATATTATTTATCTAAAATCAATCCATGTTAAAATGACATTGTAAAAAGTTTAGTTTCATGTGAGATTATCATTGGAATCATTTTCGAATTAAATTAAAATCTATGTCTCCTACCATATAATGTCACGCTTCGTTCAAAAGTCAATAGTCTAAGGAAAATTCCGATCATGGGAACCATATCATATCCCATCCTAATGAATGTATGCCTAATACTTTCCAATTCCTATATCATCCCAAGGCATTAATTAATGATATACTTTCGAATTAATATTGTTAAGGGAAAGAAAACATTGAGTTCAAATATTGTTTTAATACAACCCCAAGGCATTAATTATTTTATTATTATTATATTTTTTGAATTAATATTATCGCTCCATAGACAAAATTGAGTTCAAATATTGTTTTATTATAAACTTTGTATTTATTAAATGTATGTTATTATAAACGTTACATTTTTGGAAATATTTTTTCACATATAATTTTTTTTTTCAAAGTATACAAAACTAGTAAATGGTTAAATTTATAAATATTTAAATTTAGTATTTAATTTATATATTCACTTTATTTTTTTATACATTTATGTTGATTATTAAGATATTAAGATAATGTTATTATTTTTATTTTATTTCTAGTTTATATTTAAAAAAATTTGATCTATCTATAAATTGGAAATAAAAATAAATTTACATCAATTAAATAATCACATCAAATATGATTATTATTTTGTATATATAAATAATTTTATATCAATTAAATAACCGCATCAAATATAATTATTATTTTATATATACGTATATGCTAATTAGATCTCATGAACTAATCAAAACATTAAAAAATTAAAAAAACTAATTAACAATGTAATGTGGCTCATATATCAACCAATAGTGGCATCTTTGCACTCTTCAAATAGCTTATAACATTCCTCAATCTAAGAAATATCTCAACTCGGTATGCAATGTGTATTTATATTAAAACTATCACTTTGGTTATAAATTTTATTTAAAATTGACATTGTAATTTTTAATTAATATTTTATTGCACCAAGAGAAGCTAGGTGCTCTTAGCTCAGTATGGGGGAGATCATGTCACTTATGCTAAAGGACATAAAAAAAATATGTTAACCAACATACCAAAAAGAAAAAAAAAGAAAAAAAAAATTATATTGTGTATTCATATATTTATATAGTGTAAACAAAAAAGAATATAGAGAAAAACATGTGGCCTAATTTATCAAATAATAAAAACCCAATAATAAAACTAAATGAAAAGTAATTAAAAGATCCATGTTAAACCCAGATTTAACAAACAATAAAATGATCAAAATGTTTGAGTTGTAATTTTTTATGAACATTTAAAAATTTAAGATAAAAATAACTTACACGTAAATAAATTGGATCTCTCTGAATGCTTTTTAGATCCAGGTTTAAGATGGATCTATGTTGATTTTATTTATAAAGTAACATATGTAAGTTAATTATAAGTGAGTATTGAAAAAATTACACGACCTTTGTTTTGAGCATCTTTAAACAAATATTATTTTATTCTCTTTTATAAACTTATAATAAGTTAGTATTACATTACATTACTTATCTCTTTCTTATTGGAATATTTTTAACCATACATCTCTATTTTCTAATATGAGTTGCCCCAGCTATATATTGGTGTTCCACATTCAACGTATCCTCTTGAAAGTACGTGTGTTGCATTCTGAACATGATGAGTTTAACCTTTTTTTTCAGAGGAAAAAATACCAGTCTTTGTTATTCAATTGAATCAAAAGACATCATTTACAATCCATATGATGACTAATGGATGAGTTTAACCTTGCTTAACAAGTATACACTTGTACTTCATTGCAAAGTTGTATTGCAAGACCTTTATCTAGAATTTGTAAAAGGGTTTTATGAGGTTCTTAGGGTGGTGGTCCCTACAACCTTGGAGAGTTGTTACTCTTCATTCCCCAAGGGCTTAACCCCACCTCGTTATCTTGAAATATTGTGTGATATAGTATGAACTTTCAGAATTTTTTATTGCCTTTCATTGTACCCACTAACCTATTTTTTTTATGAACTTTATGAAAACTTCATTCAACTCCTTCTTAGTCACATAATCTTAGGGTTTAGTTCTTAATTTTTTTTCTTTTCTTTATTAAAAAAAGTTGAGAATGGAACACATCAAAAAGTGATAATCCATTGATCTTTGATACCAATTTGCAATGCCATTATAAACAATTGCAACCACTACTATAATAAAAATGAAAAACTAATAATAATAATAATAGCATAAAATTAGCAAGGCTCATAGTGGTGTAGACCGACTAGTGACTCTATTGTATTGTTGAGGCACTTTTTACGAAAATATAGGTTTAAATCTTAATAGCTTGTGCCCCATGATTGTGGGTTGTGTAGGTGCACCTCGAGGCATAGTGGTAGCAGACAAGAATCGACCTTGTGTCACATGAGTACGAGCCCCGCACTAGTTGTTGATTCCCTTAGTACAAAAAAAATATAAAATAAGCAAGAGAATGGGGGCACCTACACAACTACCTGTGGGGTGCACCTATAGATCTTAGTAATTGTAATACCCATAAAGGTTCATTATTCCTTGATCGTGTATTATCCTCTGACTATAATTTCTTATTTGACAGTTATCTAATTTCCCCCTTTCATTTCCACAATAAATCTTAGTTTTCTAGTTGTTTGTCTCGGTTTCAGAAGTTTAATTATTTGACTGTACTAAGATGAGTATATATTTATATCATTTATGTAAACCAATAATTTATTAATGGTTCACATAACATAAAAGAGCAAATGGATACCTTATACAACAACTATGTGTGTGTGTGTTGGTGTGTATAAGAAATTTAATTTCACAAGAAAAATACATATATAATAAAATTCACCCTCTTATAGAAATTGTGAAGAATCCCAACTACAACGAGGCTTGAGCTTCTCCCTCATCCATTACCTGAAATGGGATTACACCATCCTTCCAACTAGGAGCCTTGCCAGCATCCTAGCTTCAAGAAACCCTTTGATTTCTTGGCCCTATGTGCTTATTAATCAAAGAACTATGATGGACTAGCATGAGAACAAGAACAAGTAGTATTTCTTCCAACTCTCCCAACACTTCTCAGTGACTTCTCAAAACCCTTCATTCTCCCCTTCATATCCCCCTCTTCCTATCTTATCTTCACTATTTATCAAAATATTTCCTACTAGATTCCTTAGTTTTAGGTTAAAATATATTTAAATAACCATTCACAAGAGTGTAATGTCAAATATTCACATGAGACTAGTTAAATGCAGCAATCCATCTAACAACTAATATTATGACCCCTAGTGTAACAAGATTATGTAATGTTAAAGGGTGATTCCATGAAGATGGGTAACTCGTTTTGGCTAAATATGGCGATGAAAAATAGAAATTTTACCCTTGTATTGAATTGAAGCCCTCAAAACAAATATTTGCCTTATGAATTTCGACATGTTGTTAAAATATGAAATATAGAGAATTATGTTGGATTTCCAAGGTTATATTTTTTAAAATATACCAATGTCATTTCATGTGTCAAATTTTCATTTAATGAAACGTGTATCCTTAAAATTTTGAAGAGCAATTAACAAGTGGCTTGTGTGTGTAAAATAATTTAATGTTTTTAAGGCCTATGGGCCATAGGCCAGTTTTTGAGGCCCTCGATCGAGCTAATAGCTCGATCAAGGTTTTTAAAATACCTCGATTGAGGGCTTGAAGAGACCTTGATCGAGGGTTTCACGTAGCCCTCGATCAAATTCTCTTCAATTCCTTAATCAAGGTAATTTTCTCGATCAAGGGTTTGCTTGTGTTAAAAAAAATATAAAAGAGCCCAGGAAATAGGTTGGACAATTAATCATGTACAACCACCATTCCCACACAAAATCAACAACATACCTCTGTATAACCACTAAACAATTGCCCAACAACACTTGTTTAACTTATTGTTAGTTTGATTTCAATTAGATCTATGTCAATTTCATATTGCTCAATTAGATTTCATTATATATGTATGAAGTTCTTTGTAGATGTACTTCAAATTCCATGTTAGCATAATGTTGTTTGTTATAACAATTGGAAGAAATCTTTGTTTATTGTCATTCCAGCTTAATGGAGAATAAAAGTTTGTTATAATAATTGGAAGAAATCTTTGTTTGTTGTCATTCAAGCTTGATGTGGAATAAAAGAAAACGACAAAGGAAACACACACGTAAACAAAATGACGATGAAGAGCATGAAAATAATAAAGAAAGGATGAGGCAACAAGGAGCAAGGTTGAGAGAAGAAGAAGATGCACATTTGGTGCAACAAACTCCAACGGAGGACAACTATGGTAATTTTTGAATTGCATGTTAACTATTTTAAATTCTATATTATATATTTTTCTAATAATTAGTTATCTATTACTAAGTAATTTTTTCATCTTTACCTTAGTATATTTTGTTTGCAATGAGATTCTTAACAATTTGTTGTTGATATTTCAAAATTTGTAACAATTTTTTAAAAAAATTAACTATTTCCATTGAACATTGTGAAAGTTATTTATTAGTTGGAAAATTCAATTTGAAAAGAAATGAAATGAACATTTTGATAGTTATGTAGTAGTCATAAAATTCAATGACAACAAATAGAATGAACATTGTGATAATTATGTAGTAGTTGGAAAATTCAATGACATGATCAAATAAAATGAACATTGTGATAGTTGTGTAGTAGTTGGAAAATACAATGACAACAGTAAAAATGAACATTATGATAGTTATGTAATAGTTTGAAAATTCAATGACAATAAAAGGGCTGTAGATTTTGTCAAATCTCAAATTGTGCCTACCATTGATCTAATTAGATTTGGTATGTGTTATATGGTATGTGTATATCATAATATCTTAAACATGCACTAAAAAATGAAATATTGTTCTTATAAATATACATAACAATGTGTAATAATTTGTAACAATTTTCAAGTTAAATGGATAATTTTCAAGTCACTGGTAATTTTCAATTTGTTAATTTCCACAACAAATTTCAAGTTACTAGCAATTTTCAAGTTAAATGTACAACTATCAAGTTATTAACAATTATCAAGTTAAATACATACTTGATTTTAAAACTTTACTAACAATTGTCAAGATAAATGTACAATTTCAAGATAAATACATATTTAGTTATTTTCAATTCAAGTTACAAATAGTTTTATTGTTTTTAATGTATTTTCAATTCTTGTACCAACTTTTTCTATGCATGAATTTAGCGATAAGTTATATTTTTTCCTTATAGTACCATAATAATGAGTTATAATCTATTCAATAATCAAATATAGGAGCTTACAAATCAAAGAATAATGAGTGTGTGTATGTTATGCATATGAGTTAGTGCAACAATAATATAATAATGCTAATGTTATCACATTAATTCCATGCAATTCTACAATGATAATCAAATTTAAATACTGTGATGATGAACAAATTAAATTCTATGACAACATCCAAATTAAATTCTATGGAGGAAAATATTATGATCATGAACAAACTAAAATATATGACGGCATGTGGTTAAATACACTACCTCGATAGGTCTTTAGGGAATATTGTGCACCCACGCATGGAGAGGAAGACAACAACGTTTTGCACCCCATAGAAAATACCTTATGCGTCTCTTGAGTTGCATTTGTATCCTTTGCATTTAAAAACACTTCAATTTGGTGCTTTAAAATAAACCTCCTTGCATAGTGCATTTTTTTATTGAAATTCCCTTCACATGAATCTTGATTATGCAAGGATAAATTCTGGTCAACCATCACATCATTATGATTAAGAATCACGTGACCCTGTTCCCCCTCACGATCATGATCATCCTTCACATAACACTTTCCCCTCTCACATTTCAAGTATAATTGTGAGTTGCAGTAGGGTTGGAAGGGATGGAAATTATCTAGAGTATTGTGAATTTGTTGTTGTACAAGAATATATCGGCAACCCAATCCCTATTCAGACAGTCAGAGAACATGTCAGTAACATAATCAAGTCGTATTTTGACAACATTCAACGATGGCACAAGCTCAAATCCTACATAGGTTGGTAAAACACAAACAATTGAAATGTGCCACAAATTTGTTGGGTTTTCAAGATGCTAAAACAAAAAATACATGTGAGAATGCAATAAAAAATGTAAGAACTGCATTATCTTCGTTTGGAAAATAAAGAAATGATGATATCCAAGTTGCTCGTAGGGGAATTACAATTGTGGAACTAATCACCTCAAGAAATCAAATGGAAACAACAAGGCATTATTGCTCAATGTTTCAAAAAGAACATTGTTCAAATATATTAAATTCAGGGTCTAAATAGATGAAAATGATGAAGTTTCTTGTTTGGCTCTTATTTGTAGGGAACCCTATCGAGGCAGAATGTTAGAGGAAATTAGAGAAAAGATGTTATAGTTTTGGGATAGCTAATCTCGTGTTATTCTAGATCGAAAGCATGTCCTAAGACAACGTTTATCCAAGGGAATTTATGAGGATCGTTGTAAGCATGTGATGGAGATGACGGGAATTGCAATTTACGAGGAATTCCAAGAAACCAATCCTAGTGTTAAGATCACATTTAGCATGTTCGATAAATTGAAACCATGGTATATATTGGGCCGAATACAATTTGTGATACTTGTTGTCAATACCATGTTGAATTCCAACTATACTATGACATATTTTTGGATTTTACAAAAGGCATTGGAATCGTGAACCAACTCCTCACACAGTGCGAAATTTTATTTGTAAGATACTATGCAACAGGAATAATAAACAAGTGTTTTTCAATAAGAGGTGTGTAGGTGGGAGAAGATGCCTTGAATGTTGTGATCTGACATTGTTCCATAGGAAATTTCCTATCGATCCAACACACCCTTGATTTTCAAATATCACAGTTATGTGGAAGAGGTACAAGTATGTCTCCATGAATCCATCATCTTCTTCATCTATGCCATCTAAAAATCCATCCTCTTCTTCATCCATGCCAGCTAAGAGGATCAACTTGCTCAAGGATGAGATTCATGTTTCAAATTTCATGGAGAAGTATTAAAGTTAGATTTATAAATACACAAAGCACTCCCATAGGTCCAGGTGGCAAGATTCAAAATTCAAAATTTGTCTTGAAGTGTTTGAGCTGAGTACAATCTTATCAGTGGTAGAATTTGCTGAGAACTACACATTTTCTCCTCAGAGAGGGATACATAATGAGTACTATCAATCAGACCAGGTGTCTATATTTGTACATGTATTGTACAAACATGCTCAAGAAATCATTGATGGTAGGGATATCACTCCTCAGTCATGTGAAGTTATCAAGGAGTACCATTTTTATGCCAGTGATGATCGTGAGCATGACACATTCTTCATTCAACACTGCTTTGGGTTGATTTATGATTCATTTGTACAGAGAGGAGTATCATTTATTGAACACTGTATTTGGTCAGATAGGTTTGTATGATAGTTCAAATCAGCATGCTCTTTTTATTGGTTGAGTCTCCTTCACAAATAGACAAGAGTTCGACACACTTGGAGCTTTTTTGAAACTGGGAATGGAACAGGTGAACATGATGGAGTACGTGCATGTGTGAAAAGAGAACTTTAGAGGTACCAAATGAGTCATGGTGAAACCCAACTAAAATGATCTGCATAAGTGGTTGAGTGGTGCACACAAAATTTGAGACATCAAGGTCGTGAACAAGTAAGGTTGGTGCACAAGTAATAAACTCCAAACTCAATTAATTGTCTAATAACATTGTATCATCATTTCAAAAAAACACCTACTCAATAGGAATTTATATGACAAATTGAATTCCATGTAGGTTCATTTGGGATGTTTCCCTTGGTTATGTGAATATATCCACGTCATGGTATTGTGATACCATCCCTAGTACGAGGGAATTACATTATGTCTAGAGTAAAGACATGGGTGACATATTCGCCAATGAAACGAGGAAGCATGCTTGTTTTTGTGCCATTTGCATTGAAGCAAATGGATGCAGGATTCATCACTGTGAAAATGGTGAATATGTGAAATAGTGGAAATATGTCCCTCTTAATCCAAAGGGCACGCATCCAATTTTAACATGGAAATATATACACGCTGACGAGGAAATGGTCTCACTAGATCATGATCAAGTTTCATATGTGGTTATGGAAGGTACAAGATTTCATTATTAATTAGTTGTTGACACCCTTCGACGTAATCTCCCCAAACACCGGCCTAGATACGGTTTACCCTATCCAGCAACACCTGGGAAGTTGATGCAGTCTCACCCAGGATGTTTGAGGGAGGGCTACAGGAACCATTTTTTGGTACGAAAGAAGAGGACGTGCACACCCAGTCTCTCTCTGTCGCAACACAACTCAATGATCCAGGAAGGGGGGTATCACCTATTACTTATCCAAATCATTTGCACCAGTTCTAGTATCGAACTATTTCATTATTCAGTTCTTAACAAAGAGTTCAACATGTAAGAATTCATTCACCATACGAAGGATTCTCCTCATTCAGATAAACAAACCATTAATATATTAGATCACAACATATAAACCATATATATCACACCATTTAGGTTTCATCAATTAACTATACAAACATAAATCACAAGATTTGAAAACATCATAAATCGCGTCGCAGACAAAGACAACATAGAATTTCTAGCAACATTCTTGTCATATTAACTTCCACAGTTCAAAATACATCCCAAACCATATCCCTTGGTCGAACTCCTCAGAACAAAACCGCAGATTACAAAACAGTTCTCAAAAGATGCTAATGCTCATGCTCCTCCAAATATGATATCTATAATTACATTCCTAATCTCTATTTATAGGCTTGCACCTTTTACAAAAAAGGTCCACCTAATTTTTTTCCTAACGAACTTGGACCAAAATTACAATTAGTACAACCAAGCTGACCACTTGTCCACATATTCCTCTTGCACTGATTCCCTTGCGTCTTCTCGACATATTTCATCCTGTTGCATCTTGCACACCTGAACCGCTTGCCAATAGGCCCCCAACACAAACTTGTGGCTCATCCTTGAGTCACGTCAACTGAATATTATTTGTCTGTTGATCTTGGCCTTGAAGTCTTAATATTCCTTCTTGACTTTCTCGATTGTTTCCTTGGTCCGTGTGTTGAGTGTTGCACATTCAACCATGTCCTGATCAGTCGGAAGCTCTGGAATATCTACTGTCACCTGTGTGCGGGCCTCTTGAGTGTTTGAAAGTACATCCAAATCCTTAAGTGCCAACTGTTCACCGAGTTCCTGGAACTTGTCTAACTGTGTAGTTCAACATTGATGCCTTTCATGGGCTTTGTTGGATCGTTACTCAAGCGCCTTCAATTCTGCTGCCTTGATGACCTATACAACAAGTGGCATCATTTTCATGGATGCATGCATCGCCACTATTTGTTCCTTTTCCTCATGAAGCTACACACTTAGTTGTTACAATTTCTCATCCTGGACCACGTTCATCCAAAACTGTGTGGTTTCTTCTGCCATTTTTTTGGCCATTTTCTCACAATCCTCGATATGAGCTACTACATCCTCTATCTTACCTCTGCGTTCTATGACCTTCTTAGGTGGTGTACTCAGGACTACGTGTTCTTCTAGCTCCTCGTTCTCCTTTTTTAACTCTGCGACTACTTGTCCTAGTCGCACTATCTTTGCTTCTGCAAACATTTATGTCATGATTTTTGGAATCTCCTGGAATGCAGTCACGATGGCCCTTTCCAGACGCTCATGGTCATCTAATGCCTTTTCTTTTGATATTATATCTACCTCCTGCTCCTTCTTGAGTCTCTCGATTTCCTCTTTTGCTTGTGTGACCTGCTCTTGCGACTTAACTAGCTGATTAGGGACAATCTCGTCTCAGTCCGTGATTTCCTAGCTTGTTGCCTTCGGTATTTGTGTAAGTGTCTATGTTGGTAGCTCATTGATATGGATATTGATCACGTCGAATTGTTTCATGGCTACATTGACATCTTCAGTTCCTGTCTCTAGTGCGTGTGGTGGAATCTGCGCAATCCTCACCCTTTTACCCGTACTTATCTTTGTTATTCGTTGAACCACATCAACCTGTGGTACCTTATCCAATATAGAATTCGTCAGATATTTCAACAATACCTTAACCTGGTGGAAATACTCAATCGAATGTTGCTTTAGTTGCGCTTGTCTCTCAATAGTCATGGTATTTATCACGACCTGTATGCGACTGACTTGGTCGTTTGCCATCTTGGGTGTGCTTCTTTCCCCTCCTTGTTCAAACCTTATTTTGGTCCTACCTTCTTCCACTTGTAATTCTATCTCAGAATCGGTATGATTCTTGGATGACTCTTCATCTGATTCCTTTTCAAACTCCTTTATCTTCTCCTGATCGACTGGCATGTCAGGTGGTGGACCCATTTCTGTTTTCAATGACTCCTCTACACTAACCAGAACTTTCCATTCTATGGGTCATTCATCAATAATGGTCTCCAATTCTTCATTCGTAAGATTGTACAATGTGGTCATCCATTTCTTATCGTTTTCACGTCGTACTTGGATATGAATTGCATGCAACCCCATCATGAATCACGTTATTCATTTGTACTTCATCATTGCCTTCTCAGTGAAACATGAAACCTCTCTTATTGCATCGTGAATCCCATCCCAATACAAATAAAACTAGATGGTGCAGTCAACGTGTCGCTCTTTAATGTCAAGCCATTGCTGGTTCTGATAGCATGTGTTGTTTCATTCTTTGGATACTTCAATGACCATTCCTTGATAAAACTGGGGCTCCATCCAACCCACGAGTGCGATTAATATCAATAGCCATGAATATGTAAATGGTCACTTACCTTCTTGTGTTGGTATTACATCTTTAGTCAGTTGATTTAACAGGAACAACGACCAGTTCATCTGGAATCCTTTGGTGCACTACTCTACGCATGCAATTACTCATGAGGTGCATTTGTTTGGTATGTTCTTTCGCACCATCTTCATAGCCAACAACTTAGCAGCAACTCAGAAAACCTTGTCATTGATGGTCTTTATAACATATGCATGTTTGTCCCTAATAACATCATACTTCCTCTTAAGCTTCATGACTAAATTCTTATCATTATTCTTTCCTCGAAAATACATCAACGAGTCGACACCTTCCATTGGAAACCCAATGATCTGAAATATTAATTCATTTGTGATAGGTACCTTTCTATCGAGCCAAAGGTACCCTCCATGAAAAAAGGGAAAACACTGCTTTACGCATGCATTTGCTTCTACCGAGCGACCGAAATGTGGCATGTGGGTGATTCCCAACAACCCCGACCATTGTAACCCCATATCCCACTGCTACGGTACTCTAACAACCGACCTCCATCACCATGCACCTGCATTTCATAGGGTTCTGTTGTGCATTCTAGATATTCCAAAATGTCATGGTCATTATAGTTCAACTTCATCAAATGCGGCACGATGTTCATGGTTACATGTACTCCTTTGGGTGTTCCAAGCATCTTGATGGGTTACCACTGGTTCTTTGAAAGATTAACTAGTACTGCTGCATCTTTCTGTCGTGGTGGTACATATCCGGGAATATTGTCAATGGTCGCCCCCTTTTGCGTTGTGGAGTCCTCTTCGCCTGTTGTCGATGGCCCAAACTTTGCCTTGACTTATGCGGCCTTGATGACACTGTGTGTGGACCTAATCTTTCATGGTGGATACTTTGGGTGGTTTGCACCCCTCTTCTTCTTCAACATTTTGGGTAAAACTTCTTGGATTCCTGTGCTCTCCTCCAGAATTGGCACACTCACTATCGGCGACTACTGCGTGCTACTGCTCGAAATGACTTTGGCCATTATAACTAATCTATTGACCTCTCACTCTGCCCGTGTTCTTTATCAATAGCCTTATCTCTCACTTATCTGTTCAATGGTCTCAATGGTTTATCCAATGCCCCTCTTGTATATTCGTATAGTCATGGGAGTGCTTGTGCAACTGATCTTAATCATCGTACCTGAATCTTTCGTTGATCGACCAAATACGACGTTGATTCTTCAAATCCAACGGTCTAATTCCTCATAAATGCACATCTCGTCCATTTGCATCATCGCCCTTCGGTTTTAATTGTTGCATTAATTTCCCGATTTGACTATATCGCCTGTTGCATGATGTCGCCAATGTCCCTTTTTGTTGCGATTTGTGCTTCATTTTTGTTCTGTCAACTCTTTCTTTGATGATTCCCTTACTCCCTGCACATCATCCACTCTCTTCTTCTTTTTTTCATTTGCATGGATTTTATTCTTGGTGACACACCTGGCTATTCCGACTGGGTTTTAGCCGGCTTCCATTTACTAGCTTCGGTAAATATGCACCATCTATCCGCTTTAACTTTACCGTGCCTCTGTCAGTAATAAAATGAATCACATAAGGTCCTACTAACCAATGCATTTGTATCTTACCTGGGTGCTTTGCAAACTTTCTTTCATACAGGAGAACCATGTCACCACGTTGGAAGTACTTTGTTTTAATATGTCAGTCATGCCATGCCTTCTGGCAATCCTTTTCAACTTGCTAGTGAAATCCAACGATGAACCTATCTTTCTCAAGTTATACCAACTGCATCAAGTGTTCTTTAAGAGCTCCTTCATGGGTCATGCCTTTCGTTGTTGCAATGCACAGGATGGGAATAATGTACTCCATCAACATGACTGCTACTTGGCCATAGGAAAGCTTAAATGGTGTCTTCCCTGTTAATCATTTACATGTAGTTATTTATGCCCATAATATCATGGGAATTTTCAAATCCCAGTCATCATTTTTTTCGTTACATACCTTTGTTGGCGCATTTTCCAACATCTTGTTGAATTCCTCAACGGTTCCATTTTCTTGTGGGTGATATGGTGTACTCTTCTTATTATCGATTTGAAATTCCTCCATCATTGCACTAATCGTGTGATTTATGAAGTGGATCCCTTGGTCTCTCATCAATATCTTTGGAAAAGTGAATCAAGTAACGACATTATCAAATAGGAACCTGGTTGTAGCCGCATCGATACAATCCGTCACTCGTGTTGCTTTCGTCCATCTAGTCAAATAATCTATTGCAGTGATAATGTTTTGCACACCCATCCTTTCTCCTAGTTGATTGATGGGTACCACAAAATATACTACCCACTTATCGAATGGTTGCAACGTTACTTGAGTTACTACAGACATCTCATCCTGTCGCGATGGCTTCACCGTCCTTTGACAGACGTCGCAAATTTTCGCATAGATCGAGACATCATTGTGCAAGGTTGGCCACCATAGGCTAGCTCGGAGTATCTTCCTGGTGGTTTCGCGACCTCCATAATGTATTACTGAAACCTTGTCATGGGCTTCACCCAATATCCTTTCCTGCTCATGTTGTAGAACATACTGACATAGAACCTCATCCAACCCCATCTTGTATAGTTGTCCAACGATTAGCTGAAAATATGCAGCTCAAACGACCAATTACTTCTTCTGACTAGTGGTGAAATCGTCTTGTGATTTCCTTGTCGATAAGAACTGAATAGTCTGTTCATAATGGTCATCGACCTTTTCGAATTCAAACAAATGTGCATTAGGTAAGCCATCCTTGATGTTGCTTGGTTCTTCGTCTGTCTCAATCCTTGACAAATGATCAGGTCTGAAATTAAATCAGCCTTGATTCACAATGTTTTTGAAATCAAACTATTGGACGAGTAGCAACCACCCGAAAATATTCCCACCAAACACAGGCTTGTTGACCAGGTATTTCAATGCAGAATGATCGATTAACATCTTTAAGTGACCTCCAAACAGATAGTGGTGGAATTTCTACAATGCATATACCATATCCAATCCTTCTCATTTTGTTGTTGTGTAGTTCCTTTTTTTGAACGACAACATCTGGCTTGCAAAGTCGATTGAGTGGTCAATTGATCCTTCTCCTGAATGCACCAATATTACACTTAATGCGACTGATGATGCATCGACATGGACGTGAAATTCATTCTTCCAATTCAGAAAGACTACTATTGGTGTTGTGACCATATTCTTTTTAAGAGTGTCAAGACTCCCTTGACACTCATGGCTCCATTCGAATTTTGCATCCTTCTTCAACAGCTTCTCCATGGGTGTTGTGATCATTGCGTATCCGCTTATGAACTTCTGGTAATACCTCGTATGGCACAACATCGCCCTGAGTTGTTTCACTGTCGTTGGTGGAGGCAGATTAACAATTATCGCTAGCAGAATATACCAACATTCCTTCCTTGGAGACAATGTATCCCAACAAAATTCCAAACGACACACAAAATATCAACCTGCACAGATTTAGCGAGATATGATGTTGTCAAAATGTCTCCAACATTAGTCGCAGGTTCGTAATGTGGTCTTTCACCAACCAATAGACTATCCAATCATCCATATACATCTCCAAAAACTTATGAATGAAATCCTTAAATGCAGTGACTACTATCCTCGAGAAGATCGCAAGTGTGTTTTTTAGGCCAAACGACATCACTGTATACTAAAAACATCTCCATTCCATCACAGAAGTGGTCTTGTGTCGATCTTCCTTCGTAATCTTTATTTGATGGTAGCCCAAAAAGCCATCCATGAATGAATAGATCTCTTAGCCACCGACTCCTTCCAATACTTCGTCATTAAATGGTGTTGGGAACGGATCAGGAGACATGCATCATTTAGTTTCCAGAGGTCGACACAGATCCATATTTCTCTTGTCTTCTTATCTTGAACAACCATCAGATTGTTCCACTCTGACTCTTCCATGGGTTTGATGATGTCGACATCCAACATCCTGTCAAGCTCAACCTTCACTCGCTCCTTGTATCGCGGATTCAATCAATAAGGGCATTGCTTTACTGGCTTCACGTATGGTTTTAGCAGGATTTTAATTTCTCCCAAGTCCCCTAAAATCCCTTTCATCTCAACAAATCTAGTTGGAAATAAATCCTGGAACTCATGCAGCAGGTCAATGATCTTCACCATAGTGGCTTCGTCCCAATAATCTACTACATTGGCGAACTTCAGGTCCTTTGCCTTCCCAATATTAACCTTCTGAATCTTAAGAGGTTGTTGGACTTTGACATTCTACATCTTTGGTGTTGCGATATCCTAAATCCCTTTGGATTCTGCGATATTAATATTCCTTGGATCATCCCCATTGTTAGGTTCTCCTGTCACATTGTAACATTCTTTCATTAGTTGTGATACTGGCATCTCATGTGATTCTACGGGAAACGCCACTGGAACTACTTCCAAGATGACATTTCGAATGTGCTGAAGTGCATTATGTATCACTAGATCAGCATCTGCAAAGATGAAAGTGTGGCTGAAGCATACAATCAAGTCATCCCATGTTGTAATCTCCCTTATTAGTTATGTTGATATGTACCATTGTCGCGGCATCTCATCTAACATATGGACAAAAGAATCTACCCATTCATCCTTCGGTCTTGATACCCATGTAGTCTGACATGCAACCAGGTGATCACTAAGATCATTCCTTCCATAATACTTCTCACCCTGGTAGTGCTTTGTTGCTCCAAATTGAACTTCCATTAGTCTATGAAATATCGTCCAACTACCGATCAAATTCTTATGCGTCACCCACCATCTTGTTGCAGTGGCCTTCAGTGCTTCCTCCAACACCAATAGTCGTTGAGGCTCTGATACCTTGTCTTTGAACTCATTGATAAACTCAATCAAGTTAGGTATCCCTTCATAGGTTGGTAGCTCAATAACCTCTGTTGCGACCGATCGCAGCGACTGAGTGATTCACCCACATTTCTGTATCGATACTTGATGTAGCCGATTTTGCCAATTTTCCAGCGCATCATCATAATCTAATGATGTGGAGCTAGTACTTTGCTATCCCAGCTCCTTGTCCACATTTGGATGGATGTAGTCCTCCAAAATATTGTACGCGTGATCCCATCCTCCCATGACTTCCTCCTTTACGTTTTTGACATATCTTCAACCTTCACTTGGATCCAATGGGGAAATGATCTACATATCGTGCTTCTTAAAACTCGTCACTCTCTTTTTAAAGTTGATAATCGCCAGATTTTCATTATCCTAGCCAATCCCCAACAATGTGGGATATGAGCTACTTTTGTTGACAATTTCAATAACATGGAAGTCTGCATAAGTCTTTAGTCCTTCCACTTCAACGAGTAAGTGTGGTACTCGTCCAATTGGATACACTTTGGCTTAATTCGCCAGTCGCAATTGTACAAGGGACTAAACCAACTATGGTTTCGCCATCCTTTCCCACGTTTGCTTCGTCAAGATATTGACATCTGATCCTATATCCAAAATGACAGGATCCACATCATAGTCATCGATTTGGACATTCATTCCCATTTCCCTTCCAAATTTCTTTTTATGTAAAGAGTTCACAGAGTAGTCATGTCTCCCTTTCTCTTGTCAGTATAGCAGACTGGCTATCTCAACTAGCGCATCAAGATATTTGGCTAAGGACAGACAGTTTTCGAAGAAACTTTGCAATGTTCCAACTTTTCGTGATGGTCATCCTACCAGTGTCGAGTCAAAATTAGGTGGCATTTCATAGGTAGGAAATTTACCCATATCCCTTTTTATGATGTCTCTTGCATCGAAGAATGTTTATTTCTTGGCGTTGACATAAAATTGTACCTTCTTTCGAGCTACCATTCGGATCTGTGGGAGTGGACCATCATCTCCCGTTGTTGCACCTCCTCGAGTTATGACTCCAACATCTGCAAGTTGAGTCCTGGGTTCCACCAAAATGTTTCCTACAACTGGTCCTTGATTCTGATTTTGATCTCGGTTCACAGTTTGGTGCACATATTGGTTCACATTTTGATTATGTGGTGGTGGAACATTTTTTGCTTACCACTTTGCAATCAGTTGTGGACAGTCTTCAACAATATGATCTGCGGCGGTACAATATATAGATTGCACTGAAGTTTTGGGAAATCTCGATGGTAATGTCCCAATACTCCGTAATTATAGCATTGCATAGGTCAACGACCTCATCCCATACCTTCTCCTTGACCGAAGCCTCCATTCTGACCTCCTTGTGTCTGGTACTACAGTTGATTAAACTATTGTTGTTGTTGATTAGGCTAGATTTGAATGTACTGTGGTTGAGTATACTGCAACTATGACTAATGATATTGCATCTGGTTGCACTGCAGTTATGGTGGAGAAAACTATGGTGGTTTTTGTGGTTGCGGTCTCTCCGCTGGTCGGTGCTCTTCTCCTTTCATTAAATACGTATGCATTGTTATTTCTTGGAGCAATTCATATGCTCTACAATCCTTCTCTCCATGACTAATTGATCGACATAAATTGAAAAATAGGTTTGTCGGCTTCGACACAACTTTTTGGAAGTATACAATTCCTCATGTCGATGTCCCCTAGTTTGACAGATCCGACACCGTGGAAAACTTCCTTGACTCAATGGATTAGGAGCGCCAACCTGTAAGTATTCGCGGAAGTCTGAACATTAATCCTTGTGATGTCCTTCTGTGTGACATCGAGTACACCATATTTATTCGCGGATGCCCTTTCCTTTCTTGATATCTTGCAACTGAATCATTATGTTTGCTAATTGTGATTGGATCTGATTCATCCCAAGCCCCGTTTTGCCAACTAGTGAAGCCTCTAGCTTCATAGCAATTTCCAAACCCTCAGTTTGGGTTGCAATCTTCTGCTGCATTAGTGGCATTCTGATGTATGACACCAATGTTGCAATGAACCATTATTTTTTTTGCATGAAAACTCATTATGAAGCTAACCTTAGCCATAAACGTCTTGAACCATTGATCAAAATCCCATACCGACTCATTCGGATATTGTTTTATTTCCTTCAATTCAGTAATGTACTGTGACTCGGATTTGGGTTTCTGGAATTCCTCAATCAACCCAGTCCTAATCTATGCTAGTTCCTTCTGTGAATGTCCTATTGGCACATGTACAAACTTCATGTACCAACCCAATGCTCGGCTTTGAAAGGTCATCGCAAGTTGTCCCTTCTTAATGTCTTCATCTTAGACTTGTTTCACAGTTCATACTTCTTCGCAGATAAACAAATACTGCTCAGGATATTTGGTCCCATTCCTGTGGAACAAAGGTAGTTTTACATCATCACCCACCATTCTGGTCCTTCTTCTAGTATTCGTTGATCCGCTACTAATACTCCTGTGGTGACACACAGGGCAGTCTTGAGATGATCTGGTGTTTCTTCCTGAATGTGGCTCAGTGCACGAAGGTGTAGGTACGTTTTTGTTTTGGGTCGATCCTTCCTCGGAGTTGGGTGTAGTCTGTTCGTCTCCTTCGTCATTGTAGGGTTGCTTGGTCCCTTGTGGTATTCTCTCACAGCTTCTTGTTCCAGCTACACCAGGACTCTCCTTAATCCTCCACCTCTTATCTTTCCGAAACCTCACCCCACTTCGCAAAAGACCACACTCTTCCTCATATTCCCTCACAGTTTCATCGTAACTCCCATCCATCTGCCTCGTATCATTCAATCAAACCCACATCTCCGCAGTACCCGTAACCTCCGCACACCAGATATTTACTCATCAGAGTTCATCTTTAATATACCCTTTTTGTAGATAAGCATCTTAATCCACAGTTGTAAAGACAATAGGAACCTTCCTCTAGGTCCCTGGAAGAATTCCCTCTCTACATCGCTAAAAGACTTGATAGTGTCGACAACAAACTCAGTAATATATCCTTCCAAAATGTTGTCGATCCACACTTCGACAGTTCTTGATGCCTTGTTGTTGACCCTTTTTGGTCGTTGAATTAGTTCAGGGTTCCAGTAAGTAGGTTCTCCACCTTGGAAGTTCCTTTTCTATAAGGTTAGTTGTGCCATCCACTCATACAGGATTATCGAGAACTCGAAAAAGAATATTTCGTGAATATCATAATAGGTATACATTCCCAACCATTCTTATGTTAATAGTTTGGAGCTCTAGTTTTCTTCTACTACAAATTCTCGGGCCTTCTGATCGAACCAGACTTGGATCTACGGTTTCATCGAGTGCCACAACATGTCCTCTTCTTCTTCTCACTAAGTTCCCGACAACTAAACCATTTTTTGACACACTTCGGTTGACATTGATTCACTCATTGTCAACACCCTTCGACGCAATCTCTCTAAACATTGGCCTGGATATGGTTTACCCTGTCTAACAACAGGGTAAACCCTCTTTGCAGGTGCAGTCTCACCCAAGATGTTTGAGGGAGGGATGCAGGAACAAGGTTTCCGAAGTAAAGAAGAGGACGTGTGCACTTAGTCTCTCTCTGTCTCAACACAACTCAATGGTCCAGGAAGGGGGGTTTCACTTATTACTTATCAAAATCATTGCACTATTTCATTATTCAGTTCAAACAAATAGGTCAACATGTATGAATTCATTCACCATACAAAGACTTCTCATAATTCAAATAAATGAAACATTAAGAGATTAGATCACAACATATACACCATATAGATCGCACCATTCATATTGCATCAATAAACTACAGAGACATAAATCACAAGATTTGAAAACATCATAAATCACATCGCAGACAAAGACAATGATAGAATTTCCGGCAACATTCTTGTCATATTAACTTCCGCATGTCAAAATAAATCCCGAACCATATCCCTTGTTCAAAAGCCTCAGACCAAAACTGCATATTATAAAACAGTTTCCAAAAGATACTAATGATCATGCTCCTCCTAAGATGATATCTATCACTACATTCCTAATCTCTATCTATAGGATTGCGCCTTTTACAAAAAAAGGTCCACATGAATTGATTTCCTAACTAACTTGGAACAAAATTATATTTAGTGCGACCAAGCCGACCAATTGTCGACATCTTCCTCTTGTGCGGGTTGACTTGCGTCTTGTTGACATCTTTCTTCATGTTGCATCTTGCACGTGATGTATTGCGTCTTGCATCTTGCATCTTGTTGAAACCCTTTCCAACATTAGTTCATTATATATTACACGTAGTACATTTGATTAATATTTGTAATTTTTCTTGCAGGTGATGTATTCGTTGTCATTGCACCCCCCTCCCCCGCCCTGAAAATAAATAAATAAAAGTGGCCTATTATTTGATGCAGTGCACACAATTTAAAAGCAGGATGATGCAACCCTATCAAGATGGAGAGTTCAAGTACCAAATTGGAAACTTGGTTCTATTGGGCCACTTTTTAAAGAATGAAAAAATAGGGTGCATTTAATATTTACAGATATTTTATGCATGAATATATATCAAGGGCCAATACAGTCATTTGGTGGTGGCATCTTGGATACATCTAATAGAGATCAAGGTGAAGAGAGGTGAGCCGAAGAGATAAGAGATGGCAAAAGCTGGCCATGATCGTATTATGGAGACTTGCATTCCTATAACTCATTGGCCAGAGGAATGAACTACACATGCCACTTGCAACATCGACCTACCTGTCACACTGACATGTTGAATGCAATGTTGTAATAACAAGTTTCTAAAATTAATATGTACATCATCCATTGCAAGTAACTCATGTATGGTCCTACATGGATTTCATTTTGTATCAAAATAGCATGAATGCATATGAGTATTATTTCTATGATTTTTTTTCATTTATCTATTTGCTTTTGCAATAACAAATGTTCATATAGACAATGATCCTCTATTCATTGTGAAGGTAAGTGCCCCTTCAACTATGACAAATTACAATTTCTAATATAATATGGGCTTCTCTTCTCCAATGGTTATCCTCAAATTGTAATTTGTAATTGATTTTTTTATTTGTAACATAATTGAAATTGATTTTTTAAATTGTAAGTACACAATGAATTTTCAATCGAAATTACACATTAAATTTGAAATATTAATTTTAAAGTTTAAATTGTGATTGAATTGCAATGTGTAAATTGTAATGTGTAAAGTGTAATGTAATTGAAATTTAAATCTTAAATTGTAATGTGATTGAATTTTAAATTTTGAATTTGCAATTAATGTAATCAAAATTGATTTTTAAATTGTAAGTATACCTTGATTTTTCAATTGAAATTACACATTAAATTTCAAATTTCACTTTTAAATTTTAAATTGTAATTGAATTGCAATGTGTAAATTGTAATTGAATTGTAATGTAATCGTAATTTAAATTTAAATTGTATTTTAATTGAATTTTAAATTTTGAATTTGCAATTAATGTAATTAAAATTGATTTTTTTGATTGTAAGTACACATTGAACTTTCAATTCAAATTACACATTAAATTTTAAATTTATTTTTAAATTTTAAATTGTAATTGGCAATGTGTAAATTGTAATGTAATTGAATTTAAAATTTTGATTTTGCAATTGTAATGTAATTGAAATTGAACTTTTAAATTGTAACTACACATTGAATTTCCAATTGAAATTACACATTAAATTTGAAATTTTAATTTCAATTTTTTAATTGTAAATTGTAATTGAAGTGCAATGTTTAAATTGTAATTGAATTGTAATGTGTAGACTGTAATGAAATTGAAATTGAAATTGAATTTTTGAATTGTAACTACACATTGAATTTTCAATTGATATTACACATTAAATTTTCAATCCAAACTACACATTAATTTTGAAATTTTAATTTTAAATTTTAAATCATAATTGAATTGCAATGTGTAAATTGTAATTGAATTGTAATGTAATTGTAATTTAAATTTTAAATTGTAATGTAATTGAATTTTAAATTTTGATTTTGCAATTGTAATGTAATTGAAATTGAACTTTTAAATCGTAACTACACATTGAATTTTCAATTAAAATTATACATTGAATTTTCAATTGATATTACACATTAAATTTGAAATTTAAAATTTAAATTACACATTAAATTTGAAATTTAAAATTTAAATTACACATTAAATTTGAAATTTAATTTTTAAATTTTAAATTTTAAAATATAATTGAATTGCAATGTGTAAATTGTAATTGAAATGTAATGTGTAAACTATAATGTTATTGCAATTTAAATTCTAAATTGTAATGTAATTGAACTTTAAATTTTGAATTTGCAACTGTAAGGTATAATTGAAATTGAACTTTTAAATTGCATGTACATGTTGAATTTTCAATAGAAATTACACATTAAATTTTTAATTGAAATTACACAATAAATTTTAAATTTTAAATTGTAATTGAATTGCAATGTGTAAATTGTAATTGAATTGTAATGTGTAGACTATAATGTAATTGTAATTTAAATTTTAAATTGTAATGTAATTGAAATTGAACGTTTATATTGTAATTACACATTAAATTTGCAATTGAACCAACAAAACATTTGTAACTATCTAGATGTAATATTAAAGACTGTGGATTTCAAATTGATACAAAATACACATGAAAGTCAATATGATAAAATATACTTTAAAACAATTCATAGATTTCAAATAATAAAAGTCTATATATGTACACATATAACAAAATTTCCAAAACATGAAAATGTATACATCATCAAGTCAATGGCCACTACCACCACCCCTTGATAGTTCATTCATTTGGCCTTGAGGTGGTAAACTATCAAAGAATGCCTCGATCTCAACATACTGTAAAAGTTAAAATTGTGAACTCTCTAAGTTAGATTTTGCCAATGAAAAGTTTTAATAGATGGATATGAAACTCACTTGACTCAAGTCAATGGTGATATCTGGTATGTGGGTCAGAATCTAGGTTGATGGGCCCTCATCAAGGTTGCATCCCATTCATTTGAGAAAGTGATGGCAGCAATGACGCCCACCTATAGCGATGCCTGTGTAAGATTTCATTACAAGTAATAAGATAGAAATTAATAATTAAAACTAAACATAAACTATAATTCAATAATTAAAACATAAAGTGTTTAAATTGAAATTACTAAATGTGAATTGAATCGGAACATAAAGTAAAACTTAACTCTATGTCTAGATCTGGTTGGTCAGGACCTTGGGGATCCTCATGCGTATCATCCCAAGCAACGACCTCGCCTCTACCTTGTACAATTTGATCTTGAAATTTAGGATCTAAAACATAAAATATTGAATCAAGAATTACTAAACATAAATTAAAAATTGGGGTTAAAAAACACAAATTGAATTGGAACACAAATTATAACTTACCTCGACGACTGGGTCCAACTGGTTAGGACCTTGACATTACTCATGTGTATCACGGGCAGATGGACCTCGCGGACGACAAACAATTGATAGCTTGATACGAAATAGCTCATCCATGTACATGGTGCCCTACATGGAGCAATAAAAGAAACCTTTAAGTATTATTAAGCATTCAGTTTATGATGTATAATACGATGTAACATGAAAACATAAATAATTGTACAAAAAAATACATGTCTTGTAGTGTTGCATATGTGATAGATCCAAAAGTATGCATCTCAAGCTAACCAATCATACCCCCATAAGGCCTCCTCGTCAGGAAAATTGAGTAGACCATCGTCCACCCACTCTATCTCTAGTTGTAGAGGTGCAGGGTGTGGTTTGGATGTCTCTCCTTGCACAACAACAATAGCACTACCCACGACAGTGAGCAGCAAGTCTGCAATCCCCTTCCAAATCTCTATAGCAAGCTCGGATGGCTGGGCTATGTCCTATGACCTGATAATCACCTTGTCTGGAATCGGGACCAACCTCGGAGGGGGTGGCACGAAATTAACGGGATCTCTGCGAGCTCTAGGACGTTGGTAGCTACATCCCCTACCGACACCAAAGAATGTTGATGCGGTGCCAGTGTAGTCTAGGTGCATCCCCAGAACAAACTTTGCATATATATGTTTTTCAAAGTATAAAGGGACCTGGTCATGGCGGGGAAACATGCCCCATGCTCCAATAAATATATCATAAACATATGGTGTTGCGGCCTCGAGCTTAAACTCCTTGAGCTAAGCGGTTGATCGACATGGCGATCAGGAGGGATGTCAAACAAAGTTCCCTTAACAACATGGTATCTTGGGGTGGATTTCACTGCATCCCATTTATCAAGACCCATAACATCCTCTCTCCTCCTCTAGTATGAAAAATGCCAAATGTCACTAAGAGCTCCCACTTTCCTATAGAGGGACAACAGATCATCAATTGTTGATAACATCATAAACAACGAGTGTCTAGTAGGAGAATCCTCCATGAGTTTACAAACACGTGAGTACACCCAGTGTCACTAGGTGGTAATATCATCAAGGGTAATACGAGCAACCTCATCATCATAAGATCCTTCGAGGGCACATGTGATCCAAACAAAAACAAAAATGTCAGTCAAAATATACATTCTAACTTGCAAGTGAAATTAAATGCATTCTATATTAAAAATTTACTAAAATGTATCTAAAAAAAATATGCACTTAATGTACTAGTGTCCAAACACACCTCCTCCTCCTTGGGATCTAGATGTATATCATCGAGATGAACCCGTGCACTATATCTCATGTTATTGTTTCTAGTGGCAGCTGACCCTGGTGTGGCCTCGTTCCTCGATGAACGTGAACATTGATGATTCATGCCTCGCGGGGCCACCTCAGATCCTCTTGTGTTATGTCGAGCACGAAGCGATGGACCACGCTTTGGATAAGGCACTGCATCACATTCCATTGTGATACACAAAGTTTTATATTCATTAAACTTAGGAGCATTTGCTAAGTATAATCAATTACATCAAATCATTAACATAGGAAAATAATTACTTTAAATGAAATTGATGCTAAGTTATTTTAACAAAGGAGAATAAAGCAAAGTATAACATAAGAGAATCATTATTTTATATATATTTGAATCTAAATTATTCATCCTATTAATCATTTGGTTTATTATATTTGTAATTTGCAATTGAAATTTCAAAGGGCACGTGGATCTTGATCTAGCATATATCTACACCATTTTCAATTGAAATTTCAATTTGATATGAATTTCAATTGCAATTTCCAATCTCAATTTGAAACTGAGATTGAAAAATGAAAATTCAATTTGCAAATGAAATTTCAAGGTTTTCAAATGTTTTTTTTAATGTTATTGGTTCTTATTACATGGTTATATGACCTTATTGAAATTTATTGGAAAAAAACTAACAACATTTTTGTTGCTAATCCTCCTAGAATTCTCACAGAATTGAAAAAAATAAGGCAGCATTTATACCTTCCAATACACATTTTAAAATGAACATAAATTAAAAACTTGAATAAATGCATACAATTAAATTTAAATTTAAAACATATTTAACCTAATGTAATTGGTTTTGTTACACATTTTTTCATTCAGTGTTTTTAGTCAATTTTCACATGGTTCTTGGTAATTGATAGGTTCATAGGTATAAAAAATTTAGGTTTCAATGTTTTTTTTACATAATTTGGTTAAATTTATTGGGAAAAAAACACAAGATTTATGTTGTCGGATTTTATTTCCAAATGTGTAATCTAACAACATTTCTGCTTTCCAATACACATTTAGAAACAAAATCGAGAGCATAAACGATGTCGATTAATATAAACTTTAAAAAAAAACAATAAATAAAATTGATTTAAAAAAAACAAAAAACAGAGGTTTTTGGTCCACATACCCAGTTGACTTGATGACATGGTTTGTTGAGGTGGTTTGGTGAGGTAGTGCATTGATTGAGTGGGTGAATGTGTGTGTTTAATCCTCGTTTGAGCTCCTTGTTCAGTCATTGTCAGTGTTGTAAATGAGCCCGGGCCAGCCCACTGGATCCATTTTATTTTTTTTTATTTTTTTTCTACAACTCTATCGAGCAATACCTAGATCGAGGGTTTAAGCCAACCCTCGATCTAGGTCTCAATAGCTCGACCAAGGTCTAGGTTAAACCCTCGATCAAGGTATTTAAACCTCGATCAAGGGTTTAAAAATACCTCAATCGAGGGTCTGGTGCACATATTTTTGGCACCCCACTTGCCAAAGATTGTGAATCACATTCATGGAATCACCCACAACTAATATATGCAATTCCATAAATCCAAAATTATTGTTGTTGGAATTTAGACTAAAAATACTAGTTTCCTTTCATATTATATCGAGTTGTTGGGAAAGAGGTAAAATGGGAAAGGAAACAAATACTTTTGACCTAAAATATGGAAAGAATCATTTTGGATTGATGGAATTGCATATATTAATTGTTAACATTTCATAATTTGGATGCACTGTCGGTATTTAAGGGGGCTAAACCCATTTTTGTATTAAAAATAATAATTTCATCAATCTAAAATTGCAATTTCGCAAAGATGGTTTAGACTAACTCTAATAATGTACACTGGAATAGTAAATATCGTAAAATATTTATCCTTCGTTAATATTATTCAATGTATAGGAAGACAAATTCGAGCTCTATGATATGTTAGAATATTTTTTGTTAATTATTAATTATAGTAATAAGAGGGATCATATTTATGTAAGCGCATTTCTATTTAAAGCTGGGAAAAAAACTTAAGAATGGATCACACTTGGAGGTATTTAATCATTCTCAATATTTAATACATCCAATATTAAAATATATCTAAAACAATATATCTTCGTATTTTTTTTTTTACCTCAGTTTTGTGTGTTTATTATTAAGAAACTATACTAACTTAAATAATATTATTTTCATTTTTTATTATTAGTATTTTATTTTATTTATCATTTGTTAGCTTATATCATGTTAACATTACATTACATTACACATCTCATTCATATGAGTTGTCCCATCCAAATGTTGGAGAGACACATTCAACTTATCATCTTGGTCTTACATGTAATGCACCTTAAACACAAACTTAACCTTGTTCCACCAAGTATCCACTTCCACTTCACTAATAAAACTATGTTGCAAATGGGTCTATGAGGGATCCAACGTAATGGTAGAAATAACCTCGGAGAGGTGTTACACGAATCATTTATCCAGGACATGAATCTTGTTGTGAACTTAGAGTTCAATTTCATTCAAGATTCCTACTTCAAGGTTTACCTCCACATAAAGGTAACCATAGATAAACAACACATGTTATGTCTTAATGATGTGTATCATCTTCCTAATCTTGATCTTGTTCCATGTGGCTTTAATAGTTTTTTTCATTCTGATGGTTTAGAAGGAGATGTGAGAGTATTGTTCATAATGGGATTGAGTATAGGGTCTCCTCTTTTAGATTAAATTACAAGGACCATGTATAGAGATATAGTCCCACCAAAACCATGAACCAAGTTTGTTATAGGATATTATATCTCAATCATATTTGCATTGTAAGTGGAATATGAAAAATAACTCTTTCACAAAAATAAATTCCTCCTTTCACACAATGAATCCATTATGATTATATCCAAGTCCGTAGATATTTTAAGGTTGTTCAACCTCCTGTGAACTTTACAATCAAGATATAATCTACATAAATAAGTGTTTTCTCCTTCAACCATGAAGACCACATGTTCAACTTTGGAAAACATTTCCATTTTTTTAACAAATGGGGAACTATTATTGATCATTCCTATCCTTTTCAAGGGTTTTGCTACTCTATGATTGAAGGAAACATTGATCTCAAAGCCCTTCTCCTAATCTATGGGATTTCCTTACTATTGCACCCTAGGAACCTTGGAAATGCTCTCCATTGTAGCATCCCCACTACTCTACTACTGCTCTGGTACCACGATGTCCATGTTCCTCGTGCCCATACACGTGACTGATAGGCAAAATAATTTAAAACATTATTTATTTCTCTTTAACACAGTCATGGGTCATGTAACATCCTTTAGCATTCATTCTTAGGCTTGAAAACCACTATAACATTTGTTCCTCCATCAACATATCTGCTCTGTAATCGGAAAGTTCATTTCTGCACTAAACCCAACCTTTCCGCACTCCTCCTTCCACATTCCCGTTTCCACCTTCCGCTGCATAATCTGGGAACCAGAAATACAATCTGTGACGGAGTCATTTGTCCACATTCTGCCTTCTGCGTTCTGCCTTTCCCCCTTCCACTGCTGACTACGAGAATCGGGAACCTAACATGCGACAGGATCATTTATCCACATTCCGCCTTTCCGCCTTTTGCTATGGACTTCGGGAATTGAAAAATTAACATGTGATGGAATCATTTATCCACATATTTTCCTTCTGCATTCCACCTTTCCACCCTCCGTTGCGGACTGTGGGAATCAAAAAATCAACTTGTGATGGAATCATTTATCCACATTTCTCCTTCTGCATTCTACCTTTCTTCCTTCCACCGCAGACTGCGGGAATCAGAAACTTAACATGCGATGGAATTATTTCACCACATTCTGCCTTCTACATTTTTCCTTTCCGCCTTCCGCTATGGACTTCAGGAACCAGAAACTCAGCATTCAACGGAATCATTTAACCACATTCTGCCCTATGCCTTCTACCTTTCTGCCTTCCACTGTGGACTTCAGGAATCAAAAACTTAACAAACAATACCTCTATTTGTTCACCTTCCGATTTCTGCCTTCCTCCTTCTACCTTCCGCCTTCCGCATTCCGCGGGTAGACTTCGGATCATGGAAAAACCAACACTTGGTCTCATTTCTCCTATTGTTTTCTGATTTCTGCCTTTCATTGCAGACTCTAGGGTGCGGAAACATACACTTTACCTTATAATTTTTTTCTCTGTTTCTACTTCCGACTTCCGCAGGTGGATCTCAGGGTGCGGAAAACCAAAATTTTGCCCTGTTTCAACTTCTCTTTCCACCTCTCACCTTCCACCTTTTGCAGGCGGGGTCCAAGGTGCGGAAACCAACATTTTTCCTTGTCTTTTTCCTATTTCCACCTCCCACCTTTCACAGGTGGATTACGAGGTACAGAAACGCTTGAGTCAGATGCATTATGGCTCTGTAACCGGGCTTCCAGCCTCAAAGGACTTGAGCAAAATAAATTGAAACCAAAAATATATGCAGATGTAAAATGCAGAGACATTTAACAACAGTAGACTCTACTGAAATCATTAATAAGCATTCAACATAATCAGTATATTCATAAGCAAATACATTGCGGAAATAACACAATAGAGAATACTTATCTTGAAGAAGAAGTTGTCCTGCAACTAGCTATGTTGTTGCAACGTTCAACCCAACCATAGGCTAGTTGTGTTCATCAATCTCTCAACATGACTGCCACCCCCAATTTGGGCATGATTTCCACAAGGAACTATGGAACAACAGGCTCACACATATCCAGAACATATCAACACAATCAATCCAACCTGCAGTTGGGTTCATTAGACTATCTAGCCAAGACAATACACAATTGGGTTTATCAGGATGCAGGAAAACAAGCCAAAACACCGTTGGGTTTATCAGGCTACTCAGCTAATCCAGGTAACAGTTGGTTTTATTAGACTGCACACAATCAAGACAACATTAATATTATGGACTAGCCAAGTCAATAGATGGGTTTATCAGGCTACTCAGCCAAGCCATCATTCACAGTTGGGTTTATTAAGTTGTCCAGCCAAGGATCACACATGGACAAAACACAACAAGACATAGACAAGACAACACACTGTTGGGTTTATCATGTTGCTCAGCCAAGTCAATATCTGATTAGGTTTATTAGGATTCCCAGCCAAGCCAATATACAATTGGGTTTATTAGGCTGTCGGCCAAGCCAATCTACCTTTGGGTTTATCAAGTTGTTAAGGCAGTGCAAAGGAAGAATAGCTAAGCTAGTGGCTCATTCAAGAGCTAGGTACATCTCCAAAAGATCTATCTGGCCTGGAATACACAATACCTACACACTCAACACAAGGAAGTATCCCCTTTTCTACTCCAAAGTCCCTCAGGTTATACCTTCCCTTCCAGTGCTCTTCAGGATGTGTATAGAAGATTCACTAGCCACTCTTATATTTTTGTGAGGTTCCTCTCTGCACTAGGTTTATCAAGTCCATTCTACGTCTCTTCCACTCCTAAGTCTTGCATAAATTTTAGTTCCAAACCAGGGTGCACATCACAGCAAACCACAAGGAGACACAATAACACAGGGCTCCACTATGTAACACAGACAACAGGTTTGCATACCACTCACTCTATAACACAGTAGTTTCGATGTTTCACTTGCACACAAGAGACCAGTGTTCCATACCACTCTGTAACTCAAAGAAATACTACAGAACAACACTTCTGCGACTCAGGATAGTGAACCACTAAATAATCGTGAATCCTCAACAATGAACACTGAGGAACAACAAAACCTTCTCGTTACTGAGGGAAAGACATACTGGCATGCATCCACGTGCTTACTTGCTTCAGAAGAAAGAATGCGGCTTCCCCAGACTCTAGACTTGCTCATACTGCAGGATGGCTCAGTCACGAAACCGACTACCATGCCTTGCTCTTCCCAAGGAATTAACTACCTCAATCAATCTTTTAGAAGAATTAAATGATTGAGTATAGGGGACGAAAAATGGTAGATGGGATCTTATGGGTTCTCCCATCGAATTATGGCCTCACCCTATGGCTCAAGAGTTTGACCAACTCCCCTCCCCATTCCTTGTGAATTCATGCCCCCATCTCTTTCGTTGTAGTGCATAGCTAGTTGTGGTATTTTATTAAATTTCATATTTACATGATATCTCAAAAATATACTGTGCCTGACTTAGCACCATAACCATCGGTATCAACCTTGATTCCCATCTACACAATACGAAATCAATGGAAAATCCTTGGCCTTGAGCTCCTTGCCATGATTTAATACAATATATACATCATGTACAATTTTGATACCATGGGGTCAAAACCAGGGTATTACATTCCCCTCCCCCTTACATTAGCACTGTCCTCATTTCTATGCAAAATTGATAAAAAATGGATGTGCCAATTGCACGACATCCTCTAGCTCCTGCATAGCCTCATCGGGACTATGGTGCTTCCACTACACCTTTACCTGTCCAACGAATCGATTCCGGAGCACTGTGACCTTCTTGTCGAGGATGTGCAATGGCTTGGTTTGGAACTCTCCCTCGGGTTCCACCTGGATCGCATCCCAATTTATCACATGGTTAGGATCATGTACATATTTCTTAAGCAAAGAAACATGAAAAACGTTATGAGCTCTAGTGCTAGCAGGTAATGAAATTCTATATGCAATTGGCCTTATTCTTTCAAGCACTTCAAAAGGACCACAATATCTAGGTGATAACTTGGCACAACTTCCAAGCTTCAAGGAACTCTTGCTTGGCCTCACTCTATGATAAACATGATCCCCAACACTGAACTCTGTATGCACTCTATGCTTATTTGCATAGCTCTTCTGTTATCTTGGGTTGCTTTCAAGTTCTGCTTGATCGTTGCAACCTCTTAATCCATTTCCTTGAGAAATTATGGACCAAGCACAATCTTGTTTACTGGATTATCCCAAGTCATAGGTTTCCTACACCTTCTTCCATACAAATATTCATATGGACTCATCCCCAATGATGCTTGATCTCCATTATTATAGGAAATTCTACCAAGTGTAAATAATTATCCCACTTGGATGGTTTGTCCAGTCCATACATGCGAAGCATGTCTTCAAGCACCTAATTCATTCTCTCTTTCTGTCCATCGGTCTAAGGATGGTAGGTGGTACTAAAGTTCAGCTTTGTACCTAAAAATGCAAACAAACCTTTCCAAAAATTGGAAGTAAACTTGGTATCCCTATCAAAAATTATTGCCTTAGGCAAGCCATGCAATATGGAAATCTCCTTCATGAATATTTTTGCAATGGAATCAGCCTTATACATGGAATTAACCGGTATAAAATGTGATTCCTTTGTCAACTTGTCCACCACAACCATGATGGAATCATGTTGCCTCATAGTCATTGGCAATCCTGTAATAAAATCCATGGAAATAACTTCCCATTTACATTCTGGGACTGGAAAAGGCTGCAATATACCTGTTGGGTGTGGATGCTCAACCATCACCTGCGGACATTTCATGCATTTAGCAATATACTCAGTACTGTCCTTTTTCATTCTTGGCCAAAAATACTACTTTCTGGCTGTAGCAATTGTCTTCGGATATCCTAGGTCACCAGAATATGGAGCTCGATGGATTTCATCCATAACAATTCTCCTCAAGTCTGCTACATTTGGAATATAAATTTTGTTCTTATAAGTAAGAAGTTCATCTTCTTCCAATTTATATCCATAATACTTCTTTTCAAGACTTTGCTGTTGCAACTTGTCCTTTATCTGCACATATATTTCATCCTTGGAAGTATGATTAATAATCTGTTGTCTCAAATCAGCAAGATTTCAGACCACAATTGTCTGTCCTTAGCTCAAATCTCCTTCCCATTAAGTAATGCCTCCACATCTTGAGAGCATACACTATGGCTGCAAGTTCTAGATCATGAGTAGCATAGTTTTTCTCATGATCTTTCAACTTTCTGGACTCATAGCATACCACATGGTTTTCCCGCATAAGAACTCCTCCAAGTGCTTGATTACATGCATTAGTACACACCACAAAGTCTTTTTCTGGATCTGCAATATTCAAAATTGGTGCACTTATAAGAATATTCTTCAACTGTTGGAAGCTTTCTTCACACCTTGGTGTCCTTTCAAAGTTTATCCCGTTATTTTTCAAAGAAGTGATTAAATGTGCAACCTTGGAGAATCCTTCAATGAACCTCATGTAGTATCTTGCAAGACCCATAAAAGATCTCACCTCTGTCACATTTCTTGGAGTTGGCCAATTCATAATGGCCTCAATCTTCTCAGGGTCCACAAATATTCCTTCATCTGAGATAATGTGACCCAAATAATGAATTTTATCTTTATAAAAGTCACATTTTCTCAGCTTTGCATACAGCTTATGCTCCCTTAGCAATTTTAATACAATTCTTAGATGTTCTTCATGCTCTTCTTCATTCTTAGAATAAATAAGAATGTCATCTAGGAAGACAAGAACAAACTTGTCTAGATACTTGCTTAAACACTATTCTTGAGATACATGAATGTAGTTGGTGCATTTGTGAGACCAAATGGTACCACTACAAAGTCATAGTGTCCATACCTTGTTCTGAAGGATGTCTTATGAATATATTCATCTTTGATTCTTACCTAATGGTAACCAGACCTCAAGTCAATCTTGGAAAATACATTTGCTCCTCTCATTTGATTAAAAGGTCATCAATTTGAGGTAAAGGGTATTTATTCTTCATAGTAACCATGTTCAACTATCTATAGTCAATACATAACCTGAGTGTACCATCTTTCTTCTTCACAAACAAAACTGGTGCTCCCCGCGGAGACAAACTTGACCTAATATACTTCCTTTCCAACAATTACTGCAACTGCATCTTCAGCTCTAGCAATTTTGGTGTGCTCATCTCTTGGACACTGGTGCTGCTCCAAGCACAAGGTCAATTGTAAAATCAATTTCTCTCTTTGGAGGAAGTCCTGGAATCTCATAAGGAAAAACATCCATGAATTCCTGCAATATATGAAAGTCCTCCAACCTAGGAGTTTCATTCTCTGCATCCTCCAAAACATGGGTTGCATACAATCTACAACCTTTCCTACAGAACTTCTCGAGCTGCATTGCTCAAATATTCCTAACAGATATCACCTTTGGAATGCCTCTTACAACCCTTGGGTTTCCTTCTTCATCCATGCATTCAAATGTCTTGTTGTAACAATCAAGCTTAACTCGGTGCACTTCTAACTAGTCCATTCCAATGAGAATATCATAGGAACCAAGTGGCAGAACATTCAGATCTGTGTAAGTGACTAACCCATCAATAACCAATGGACATATTTCTACCACTTCACTAACTTTTCTCTTGGTTGCAGTGGCTAGTTGAACTAACCATGATTTGTTATGCTTTAATTTCTTAAAATCACAAATCTCAACAATTCTAGGAGTGATATAGATGTGAGTATATCCAGGGTCAATCAAAATAGAAATAGATTGCTCAGCAATCTTACCTTCAACTTCAACCATAGTTTATTGATGATCTGCCTGATGGTCCTCTAGGGCTGCATAAATTCTAGGGATGACCCTTGCCACTTGACCCACAGTTTCTGCTTCTTGAAAATTGTGAACTTTCCTTACATACCCAATCTCATGCGAATAGTTTGTAACATCCCAGATGCAGATATTCCACTGTTTTATACACTAGGGCTTGCTCAAGCCTCCTGATTTATAATAATATTGAAAATAAATTTGCTTGCAAAGTGTTGGGCAAATGGCCCTATTTTATAGATAACTAGGGCAGAGAATTTTACGATGATCGATCAACACTTACCACTGATAATCCGGCTTATAATGCTCCAGAGAGAATATGCATGCATCAAGAACTGATATAGTGAAGGACTGGTGCTCCTTGCCTCCAGTGATACCCCAACAGCATGAACCCTCAATTAGATAAGGATGACATTTTTCAGTGAAGGAAGTGTCTGGTGTAGGTGAAAATTTGGAGCTGTGGTAGTCTTCCCTTGTCGGAGAGGTCTCCTAACACATGCACAAGTTCTAAGCTCAATAAGTAGGCTAGCGAATTGAATGGATGGTTTAGCTACTCGCACCCCCTGATCCACAAAAATACTGAGAACTGCTCTGGATGAGAAAATTGGAAGCTGATACTCACCAGGTACTGAAGGATGATACAGATGATGAGAATGGTGCCATTATTCTGAAGATAAACAAATATCTGAAGACCCAGTGAATGCTTTGGGGTTTTCCAGTTAAAAACCCCCTACAGCTGCACACATGCCCCTGCAAACAATCTTCTGATGGGTACTGGATATCTGCAACTGGATGAATAAGTTGAAGAGCGAATGGTGGACCTAGATGATCTACCCTGAATGAGACTAGGGCAGATATTTCACTGTCGAAACCTCGTTAGCTTAAGACATTGTCTTCAACCCCAACTATCATGGCCGCACGTTGTGCTACTACTCAAGAAGCTCCAAATCAATAATAATCATAAGCGTATTCTCCATTCACTTTATCTTTCTTTTATAACCTTCAACTGCGAATAACCTAAATTTTGACCTAATTAGGTCACTTTAACTTCTAATTTGCAGTTGAATTGCATGCATGTGCATGGAGACTTAATCAGGTGCATGCATCATTAAATACTGCTCAGATGTCATGCATGCAAGTGGCCTTTGGCTCTGGTGGCCCTCTTCTACCCAATGGTGATATAATATTGATGCCCTAGATCTTCTGTAGATGGCATCAATCTTCAGCTGATTCCCTAACTGTCAGTACCCACCCGAACCTACAGGAATCACATAGTTTAGCGAGTCGATCCTCAATGCCTAAGTAGAAGAGGACATTATAGTCCTCCTCGCACGAATTTGCTTGTCCTCAAGCAATTGTAAAGCTGGGTGTTGTAATACCTATTCTACCTCCCAAGTGGCCTCCTCTATAGGCAGATATTTCCATTGAACCAAGTAGTATCTAATGATTCTTTTCCTCAATTTCCGCTCTCGCACTTCTAGAATGCGCTCTAGATTCGGTATCAATTTCCCCTCATCATCAAGGGGGGGCAGCTCGAAAGATGTAACAATCTGCTAGCCAACTGCCTTCTTGAGGTTGGAGACATGAAATACGTTGTGAATCTTGCTCTCTGGGGGTAGTTCTAGCTCATGTGCTACCTCTCCAACCTTCTGAATTATCTTGTATGGACCATAGAAGCGAGGTTTGAGTTTTTCTGCTCCCTTGTTTTTAAAAGATGACTATCGGTAAGGTTGGAGGTGTAAATAAAAGAAGTCTCCTACCTCAAAACTACGCTCAACCTTGTTCTTGTCTGCATATATCTTCTGCTGATTTTGAGCAGCATGTATGTTCTCCCTGAGTATCTTGAGGATATCTTGACCCTCTTGAATCCTCTCTTTGGCCTTGGGGGCCCTATTATCGCCAAATATCCGATTTGCGAAAGTGGAAGCATCATACCCATATAGAGCTCAGAAAGGGGTCATCCCAATGGTCATATGGTGGGTGGTGTTGTAACAATGTTCACCCAAGTGTAGCCATTTGATCCATGTCCTCTGCTGACCTGCTACATAATTTCTCAAGTAACCCTTAATCCACTTGTTGACAATCTTTGTCTGCTCGTCACTCTATGGATGATAACTTGTGCTCATGCCTAACTCAGTCCCCACTAACCGGAAAATCTCTCGCCAAAAGGATCCTGTGAATTTGTTGTCCCTGTCACTGACAATGGTCTTGGGAAACCCATGGAGTCTAAATACCTCTTTGAAAAATAGTTATGCTCCTTGTGCTGCTGAATAATCTGAAGAAATAGCAAAGAAGTGATCAAACTTTGTCAATATTTCCACTACTATGTACAAGCAGTATCTGCCTTGAACCTTGGGCATCCCAGTAGTAAAGTCCATAGAGATGCTCTCCCATTTCTGCTCAGGAATAGGTAAGGGATGTAGTAAACTTGTCGGGTGGGTGTGCTCTATTTTGTTTTGTTGGCACAAGCTTCACTCTCTCACATGTTGTATCACATCATTCTTGAGGCCCTTCCATGAGAATCTTTCTCTAATATTCTTGTAGGTCTTGAGAAACCCTTGATGCCCTACTAGTGGTGAATCGTGCGATGCTTGTAAAATTTTCTTCTTAAGGGGAGACTCTGGAACCAAGAAGATTATGTTTTTGTAGTATATGATGTCATCAATTACCCTGTACCTATCATCCTGATTAATCTGTCCATCCAATAGCTCACAAGCAAACTTATATTTGGAGTACTCAACCAAAATACGAGATCTCCAATATGGTGAGATGTTCATAAGGGATAAAGTAGTTGGTTGCCTGGAAAGTGCATCGGCAACTACATTGTTCTTCCCCTTTATGTACTCAATCTCGAAGTCATAGGCTTGAATCTTGCTTACCCATTTATGTTGTCTCTCGTTTATCTCTTTCTGCTCTAGGAAGTATTTCAAGCTATTGTGATCTATCTTAACCTTGAACTTGACACCCACTAAGTACTACCTGAATTTGGTTAGCGCATGGAGGATGGCTAACATATCTTTGTCATATATCGAATAGTGGCGCTCATAGTCATTGAGCGTCCTACTCTCAAATCCAATGGGGTGGTTGTTATGCATCAAAACTGCCCCAATTCCCTCTCCTAAAGCTCTATATTCTCTTAGATAGGCACTCATGGATTCTTCTGGTTCTGCTTGTGCTAGAGGCATTGCAGCTGGACTATCTAAGAATTGAGGCATGGTGGGTCGGAAATGCTTGTATATATGGGGATGGCTCTGCATGTTGGTATGTAAGTGCTCCCTGCTACTGCTGGTGGATACCCTATCACTGTTGGGAAATAAGGGACTGTGTGGGGTGGGCCCCTTCTTCTCCATTTTCCTGAAGGTGCTCATCATTTATTTTTTCCCAGTAGTGAGTTATTTTATGGCTGATATAAGACTGTTGAAAGTTTTTTTATCATCCTCGACCACTGTTTCTTTGCCTTTTCCAAACTGATACTCTCTATTTCCCAAATCTATGTCCTTTAACTCCTCTTCTCTGTCTCTACACCTCTGTCTCTAGGAAGTAATGTTGTAAGGGTCTTTTGAATTCATTTATTAATTTTCATGCCCACAGCTGGTAAGGAAAATATCTCTGATACCACTATAATATCCCAGATGTGGATATTCCACTATTTTCTACATTAAGGCTTGCTTAAGCCTCCCGATTTATAATAATATTGAAAATAAATTTGCATGCAAAGTGTCAAGCAAATGGCCCTATTTTATAGCTAACTAGGGTAGAGAATTTTATGATGATAAATCAACACTTGCCACTGATAATCCAGTTGATAATGCTCCAGAGAGAATATGCATGCATCAAGAACTGATCTAGTGAAGGACTGGTGCTCCTTGCCTCCAGTGATACCCCAACATCATGGACCCTTAATTAGATAAGGATGACGTTTCCAGTGAAGGAAGTGTTTGACGTAGGTGAGAATTTGCAGGTGTGGTAGTCTTCCCTTTCCGGAGAGGTTTCCTGACACATGCAAAAGTTCTGATCTCAATAAGCAAGCTAGTGAGTTGAATGGATGGTTTAGCTGCTCACGCCCCCTGATTCACATAACTGCTGAGAACTGCTCCGGATGATCAAACTAGAAGCTGATACTCATAAGGTACTACAGGATGATACAGATGATGAGAATGGTTCCAGTATTCTGAAGATAAATGGAGATCTGAGGACCCAACAAATGCTTTGGGGTTTTCTAGCTAAAAACCCCCTATAGCTGCACACGTGCCCCTACAAACAATCTTCTGATGGGTACTGGATAACTGCAACTGGAAGAATAAGTTGAAGAGTGTATGGTGGACCTGGATGATCTACCCTGAATGATACTATGGCAGATATTTCACTTCCGAAACCTCGTTAGCTGAAGACGTCGTCTTCAACCCCAACTGTCGTGGCCGCACGCTGTGATGTTACTCAAGAAGCTCCAAATCAATAATAATCATAAGTGTCTTCTCCATTCAATTTATCTTTCTTTTATAACCTTCAACTAAGAATAACCTAACTTTTGACCTAATTAGGTCACTTTAACTTCTAATTTGCAGTTGACTTGCATGCATGCCCATGGAGACTTAATCGGGTGCATGCATCATTAAATAATGCTCAGATGCCATGCATGCAAGTGGCCTTTGGCTCTGGTGGGCCTCTTCTACCCAATGGTGATATAATATTGATGCCCTAGATCTTATGCAGATGGCATCAATCTTTAGTTGATTCCCTAACTGTCAGTACCCGCTCGAACCTACAAAATTGCATAGGTTAGAAGGTCGGTCCTCAATTCCTAAGAAGAAGAGGACATTACACAGTTCTTGCGCATATAGTTTCCTCCACATCCCCAACATTGGATTGGTTCTCTTGGATCCTTTGGATCTCTTGGATTTTCTCCCATCATTATGGTTGGCTTAGTCACAGCTTGTGATGGCTTCCTTTGCTAATTTCGGAAGTGAGAGGGTTTGAAACCTTTCTTACTTTGGTCAAACTTCTCATTCTTCTTGTCCTTCCATGCCTTATGGGAATCAGGCTTGCTCTTGCTCTGATCTTAGCAATACTTGGCCTTCCTTATAGCCTCTTCTAGAGTTCGAGGTTCATCAAACTCAATCCCGTCTTTGTAAGACTGAGGTAGCCCACTAAAAAAAATTAAATTTTCACTTTATCATCCCTGATGTATCTAACATACCTCAAAAAATATAAGAATTTGTTTGCATATTCTTCCATGTTTAGTTGTCCCAATCTCATCTCATGGAACTCTTTAATCTTGTCATCATAGTACCTATCAAAGAGGAACTTCTGCTTGAAATATTTCTTGAATGGCTTCCACACGATCTTTCTGTCATTAATCTTCTTCACTTGCATGAGGTGCTCCCACCATATATATTCTCTTCAATTGAGATTGAAGATGGCTACCCTTGCCTTCATATTTCAAGAGTATTCTTGGACTTGGAAATACTTTTACACCCCAAAAATCCAAGCTTCATCTTCTTGACCAGATTTTACCTCACCATTAAAGGTAGGAGGCCTTGCCTTCTTAAATTCATCGTGTGAACTGTTCCAGTAACACCTCTTTCTCTTATCCCTATGAGATGAAGAGCTTGAATCCCCAATGGATCCTTCAGAGTCAGATGACCCACTAGAAGACCTTTTTCTTCTTCTAGCATTGCTCCTACTTCCTTCAAGATTGACTTCTCGATGCCCAGAGTTCATTTGCCTTTGGATGTCTGTCAAACTCTGCAGCATGGCTGCGTTCAACTGGTTCTTCTCTTCATGAGATTTAATCATTCTCTCATTATCTTCTCTGTAACTTTGCAACTCCACCCTTAGGCTTCTCATGGTGGCTGCAATATCTGGGGGAGTCTCTTGATATCTTCTTCCATTGGATTATGTTTTAGCATTTCCAACTCAAATGTGTTTCCCCATAGCATCTTCCTCGAGCTCATAGGGATCATGTGCATCATTCATGCTATTGATTCTCATGGCCAAGCCAAAACCAACTTTTCCAACTGCACTATGACTCTGCAAAATGTGTTAATAAACATACTGTTAGCTGCGTAACAATTTTAGAATTTAAACATACTGTTACTGGCGTAACAATGGTGTCGTATCAATAGCTTTGGAAACTATTCTCTTGGCTCATCTAGGCCCAATGTTGTAACCAATAGCTCTGACACCACACTATAGCATCCCCACTACTCGACTACTGCTCTGATACCACGATGTCCATGTTCCCCGTTCCCATACACGTGACTGATATGCAGAATAATTTAAAACTTATTATTTATTTCTCTTTAACACAATCATGGGTCATGCAACATCCTTTAACATTCATTCTTAAGCTGAAAAACCATTGTAACAGTCGTTCCTCCATCAACATATCCTTTATGTAACCAGAAAGGTCATTTCCACACTAAACCCTACCTTTCCACACTCCGCCTTCCATATTCCCATTTTCCCCCTTCACTGCGGAATCTGGGAACATAAAATACAATGTACGACGGATTCATTTTTCCACATTCCTCCTTTCGCTTTCCTCCTTTCTTCCATCCCCTGCGGACTGTGAGAATTGGGAACTTAACATGTGACAAAATCATTTATCCGCATTCCGCCTTTCCTCCTTCCACTGCGGACTTTGGGAATCGAAAAATTGACATGCGACGGAAACATTTATCCACATTCTTCCTTCCACATTCTTATTTTCCTCCTTTCGCCGTGGATTGCAGGAATCAAAAACTTAACATGCGACATAATCATTTATCCACATTTCGCCTTTTCGCTGCAGACTGCGGGAATCAGAAACTTAACATGCGACATAATCATTTAATTGCGTTTCTCCTTCCACTGTAGAATTTGGGAATTGAAAACTCAGCATTCGATGAAATCATTTAACCACATTCCTCCTTCCGTATGCTGCCTTTCCGCCTTCCGCTGCAGACTTCAGGAATCAGAAACTTAACAAGCGATACCTCTATTTGTTCACCTTCTACATTCCGCGGACAAACTTTGGATCGCGGAAAAACCAACAATTGGTCTCATTTCTCCTTTTGTTTTCTGATTTCTGCCTCCCGCGTTCCGCCTTTCGCTACGGACTCCGGGGTGCGGAAACATACACTTTACATTAGAATTTTTGAGTATTTTTCTGCTTTCACCTTCCGCAGGTGGACCCCGAGGTATGAAAAACCAACATTATGCCCTGTTTCAACTTCTTTTTTTTCCTCCTGCCTTCCGTAGGCAGGATCCGGGGTGCAGAAACCAACATTCCGCCTTGTCTTTTTCCTATTTCCACCTCCCGCCTTCCGCCTTCCACAAGTGGATTCCGGGGCGCGAAAACACTTGAGTCAAATGCATTTTGACTTTGTAACCAGGCTTCTAGCCTCCATGGATTTAAGCAAAATACATTGAAACCATAAACATATGCAGATGTAAAATGTAGGGACATTTAACAACAGTAAACTGTACTTAAATCATTAATAAGAATTCAACATAATCAATATATTCATAAGCAAATACATTGCAGAAATAACACAACAGAGAATACTTATCTTGAAGATTAAGTTGTCCCAGAACTAGCTTTGTCATTGCAACGTTCCACCCAACCATAGGCCAGTTGTGTTCATCAATCTCTCAACACAACTACCACCCTCGAGATGGGCATGATTTCCACAAGGAACTAGGGAACAACATGCTCACACATAGCCAGAACATATCAACACAGTCAATCCAACCTACAATTGGGTTTATCAAATTGTCCAGCCAAGCCAATACACAATTGGGTTTATCAGGTTGCAGGAAAACAAGCCAAAACACCACTAGGTTTATTAGGCTACTCATCCAAGCCAGCTAACAGTTGGGTTTATCAGACTACACATATAGTCAATCCAACATTCACATTAAGGACCATTTAAGCCAACATATGGGTTTCTCAGGCTACTCAGCCAAGCCATCATTCACAGTTGGGTTTATTAGGCTGTCCATCCAAGGATCAAACATGGCCAAAACATAACAAGACACATCCACGCCAACACACAGTTGGGTTTATTAGTCTGCTAAGCCAAGCCAATATCTTATTGGGTTGATTAGGCTTCCCAACCAAGCCAATATACAATTGGGTTTACCAAGTTGTCAACCAAACCAATCTACCTTTGGGTTTATCAGGATGCTAAGGTAGTGGGAATGAAGAATGGATAAGCTAGTAGCTCATTCAAGAGCTAGGGACACCTCCACAAGATCTATTTGGTTTGGCATCCACAATACCTGCACACCCAACACAAGGAAGTATCTCCTTCTCTGTTGTGACAGTTCCTCGGTCTATACCTTCCCTTCCAGTGCTCTTCAGGATGTGCATAGAAAATTCACCAGCCACTCTTATATTTTTGTGAGGTTCCTCTCTACACTAGGTTTATCAATCCCATTCGGCGTCTCTTCCACTCCTAAGTCTTGCATACAGTTAAGACCCAAACCAGGGTGCACATCATAACAAACCACAAGGAGACACAACGACACAGGGCTCCACTCTGTAACACAGACAACAGGTTTGCATACCACTCACTCTATAACACAGGAGAAACAAGGTTTCACTTGCACACAAGAGACTAGGGTTCCATACCACTCTGTAACTCAAAGAAATACTGCAGAGCAACACTTTCGCGACTCCGGATAGTGAACCATTGAATAATCGTGAATCCTCAATAATGAACACTGAGGAACAACAAAACCTTCCCACAACTGAGGGAAAGACGTACTGTCACACATCCACGTGCTTACTTGCTTCAGAAGTAAGAATGCGGCTTCCCCATACTACATACTTTCTCAGACTATAGGATGGCTCAGTCACGAAACGAACTGCCATGCCTTGCTATGCCCAAGGAATTAACTGCCTCAACCGATCTTCTCAAAGAATTAAATGATTGAGTACAGGCGACGAAAAAGGGTATATGGGATCTTATGGGTTCTCCCATCGACATCTGGCCTGACCCTATGGCTCAGGAGTTTGACCAACTCTCCTCCCTGTTCCTTGTGAAATCATGCCCCCGTATCTTTCGTTGCAGTGCATAGCTAGTTGTGGTATTTTATTAAATTGCATATTTACATGATATCTAAAAAATATACTGTGCCTGACTTAGCACCATAATCATCGGCATCAACCTTGATCGTCAATCCATACAATAGCGAATCAATGGCAGGGCCTTGGCCTTGAGCTCCTTGCCATGATTTAATGCAATATATACATCATGTACAATTTTAATACCATGGGGTCAAAACCGGGATATTACATCGATGGTAAGGACATGATGCCTTGAACTCATATGCTCTAAGAGTTAGTTCCCTTTAGCATACATGTTGTGATCTATTCTAGAAGAGGGAGCATGAGGAGACTAGGTTTGGCTAGAATAAACTTTAGTTTTCAACCTCATTCTTTCCATTACTTTCCAATAATCTTGAAGTAACTAAATTTAAAGAGAAAGCATAATGTTAAAATAACATTGAAAATGTTTTATTATAAACAAAATAACTATCATAATTAATATTTTTAAAATATAAAAATACTAACAAAATCAAAACAAACCCTTATAAATTTCATAATGAAAAAAAAATCCCACCAAAAACTACAATGATATGGAGGAAAGAATATGTGAATCTAACCATGTAGAAAACGAGAATATATTTTTATAATACATAAGTTACATACTACATTTATGCCATTTTCAAAACATTTGTTACATTATCAATATATTCATTATAAAATCTAAATCAAATTAATAATTATAATAAATAATAATTATATTTATATTTTTTATAATACATAACTTACATACTACATTTATGCCATTTTCAAAACATTTGTTACATTATCAATATATTCATTATAAAATCCAAATCAAATTAATAATTATAATAAATAATAATTAAATTATCTTATTTTTAATTTATGAATATTACAATTTTTAGCAATATTTATTAATATATTTCATTATGTATATCTATTATTTTATCATATATTTTGTATCAGTTCTATAAGTTGTATAAAATCTAAATCAAATTTATTTATTTCTTTTTACATGATTTAATAATATAAATTTAATTTTAAAATTATAATAATTAAATTATCTTATTATACTTGCCTCAGCAGGTATATTGTAATCGATTGCAAGTCAAACTTTTTTGACTTTGTATTAGTTGCTCTCTTTTTACATGATTTAATAATATAAATTTAATTTTAAAATTATAATAATTAAATTATCTTATTATACTTGCCTCAGCAGGTATATTGTAATCGATTGCAAGTCAAATTTTTTTGACTTTGTATTAGTTGCTCTCTTTTGAGGCAGGTATAAAAAATTAAAATCTGTTTTGCAAAGTATAACTTAGGGATTTGTAAAATATTTTTTTTTAATTTTGTTAAAAAACTATTTTGTAAACAGCTTATTGGTGGATAGAAGATGATGTAAACTTTGGAATTTGGTATCTGGATTTGAGTTGACATGTGGCAACAATGACATCATAATAATAAAATTAAAAAAATAAAAATTATATCTCATTGCCATCTGTTATTATAGCAAGTGGTACTATCAGTCCTCCGGCTCCCAAATCGAGTGTTTGATAAAATCGTCGGTGTCTTCGGTTCTCTCAGTACTCCACTCTTCAAGTCTAACGCCTGGCGACTTGTTGCAGACAACCCAAAGAGACTTATGCATTCTATAAAGGTGGGAATTGCACTTGTTCTTGTTTCCCTCTTCTATTTCGTGCAACGATTGTTTGACAGCTCGGGAGGAATGGCTACGTGGGCCATCATGACAGTGGTGGTGATCTTCGAGTTCACTGCAAGTATTCACAAAACCTTCATCCATACAAATACAATCCCATGTATTAATAGCATATAGTGTTCTGTCTAAGCGTATAGATATACTGTTTATTTTGTATAAGTTTGTCACTGTATAGAAATTTTAGAAGTCACCAATCGTTTTTGGATGGATACCAAATTTAGAAGTCACCAATTTCTTTTGGGTGGACCTTGTATCCGTCATTAGGATTATTAATTAAGATTATTAAAAACTATAACACAATATAAAAGAAGAAGCCAACTTAGTATATTTGAAGTGACACAGAAGAGAAGATAATGATTTGAAGGCATGGTGTGTATTGTGGCAGGAGCAACCTTGAGCAAGGGATTAAACAGAATGTTCGCGACGTTCTTGGGAGGACTGTTTGCTGTTGGGGTAATCTACGTTTCACATCTAGCTCCACGCAAAGCCCAGCCATTTATAATTGGTGTCGCTGTGTTTCTAATAAGTGAGTGCACTGTATTTTTTATGTACAAAAAAGATA